>JBBPBX010029772.1:0-35656 GCA_038048925.1 Garcialebias charrua
GAGATCTCGCGATATTAAACTCCCGCGATATCTCTCGTTGAGAGGTAACGTTGTCTCGCGAGATGCTAATGCTAATGCTAGCAAGTCAGCAACAGCGTCACGGACAACATGGCTTCGCCGGAGGAAATTGCCATAGAAGACGCCCCAACTAGTTTTAGATCATTTGTTTGGCAGCATTTTGGATTTCCAATAGAAACGAATCCGATAAATGGCGAAAGAATAACAAACAAGACACGGACAATTTGTAAGTACTGCAAGAAATGTTTACCATACACCGCTGCTAACACTAGCACGATGCAACGCCACCTTCAGAACCATCACAGCGCTGTGCTTAAATCAGCAACTCCCGTGAAAACAATGCCGAAAGGACAGACAACGCTGAAAAATGTCTTTTCACCTCAGCTCCCACACTCGAGTGCTAGAGCTGCAGCAATAACTAGAGACATCGGCAATTTTATTGCAGCTGATATGAGGCCATTTTCTGTTGTGGAAAATCAGGGGTTTAGGAGACTTCTTCACACATTAGAACCAAAGTACAGCATTCCATCGCGTGTGCATTTCTCTAACAAAGTAATCCCTACTCTCTACGAGGAGTGTAAAGCTAGAGTTGTTCAAACCTTGAAGGAGGCAGAGAGCTTTGCTATAACGACGGATGGCTGGACATCCAGGGGTACATTAAGCTACATCACCATCACTGCGCACACCATCAACAGCAACTGGGAAATGATAAATGTTGTCCTGCAGACTCGGCCCATTTATGAGTCCCACACAGGGGCAAACATCGCTGAAGTTTTACAAGAAGCTGTCATTGACTGGGAACTTAAAAGACCAAACTATGGAGTTGCTGTTGTGACTGATAATGCACGTAACATGGACGCAGCTGTACGTGAAGCAGGGTTGGTGCCACATATTAAGTGTTTCGCTCACACTATAAATTTAGCTACTCAAGCTGGCCTCTGTGTAGCACGGGTCTCACGTTTACTTGGGCGGGTGAGACGTGTGACAGCTTTTTTTCATCGGAGTTCAACAGCTACTGCAGTGTTGAAGTCCAAGCAGAAACTTCTACAACTTCCACTGCACATGTTGGTCATGGATGTTACCACAAGATGGAACAGCACCTTAGACATGCTGAATCGTTACCTGGAGCAGCAAGCAGCAATAGCAGCAGCTCTCAGCAGCCCTGAGATGAAGCAAAATGCCAGGAATATTGATACACTGGACAGCTGTGACATCAGAGATGCTGAAGACCTTGTAAAACTGCTGAATCCATTGAAGACAGCCACTGCAGTCTTAAGTGAGGAGAAGAGCCCAACTGTATCTCTCATTGTGCCTCTCAAGAACATGATAATGCAGAGCATGACACCAAAGGAGGAGGATTCCACCACCGTGGTCGACACAAAACAAGCAATCCTCAGTAATATTTCAGGCAGATACAGTGGGGATGCATATGACTTTTTAATGCAATGCACAATGCTGGACCCAAGGTTTCGGACTCTGCCGCTGCCTGACCACAGCCAGCGTGATGACATCTTCCTGAGGATACACGAGAAGGTGAAACAGCTGCTGCAAAATCAGGTATAAATCCAACTAAATTACTTTACCAATTTGTGCGTATACATTATAACAACGTTTTCTACTTAACCACTTTATTATCCCACAGACAAAATACTAATAATAACGTGTGTGTGTGTGTGCGTGTCAATTTTCCTGCTGTTTAAAGACCACAGATGCTGAGGAGAGGGAAGGAGAGGCAGTTGGTGGAGCTCGGTGCCCTACTGGAGAAAAAAGGGCTCTTGAACTTGGGCTGGCAGTGACAGAACCAGCATCGAAGAAGACGGCACTTGAAGATCTGCTGGGAGAGTCTTTCTGTACCACACCAGACCAAAACAATGCAGCAGATCAGGTAAAGAAGGAACTTGAACACTACAGAGGGGAGGCATCTATTCCACTGAGTAGCTGCCCTTTGAAGTGGTGGAAAGAAAACTGCACACAATATCCTTTGCTGTCTTCACTTGCTAAAGCATACCTTTCCATCCCTGCTACCTCTGTCCCAAGTGAGCGTGTCTTTTCAACTGCAGGGGACATAGTTAGTGCCCAAAGGTCTCAGTTGTTGCCAGAAAATGTAGACATGCTTATTTTCTTGAAAAAAAACTTGGACATTAAATAAGCTGGGGAGAGTATTTGTTACCTGTCACTTTTGACATTGAGGAAATATGTTGGCACTTTAGCATTTAAAATGTAAAGTTGTTTGTTTACATTTGTTCTTTTGAAGGTTATGCATAGAATAAGTAAAGAATGCAAATATTAAGAAAAAAAATGTTTGTTCAAGTTCATCCCTGCTACCTCTGTCCCAAGTGAGCGTGTCTTTTCAACTGCAGGGGACATAGTTGGTGCCCAAAGGTCTCAGTTGTTGCCAGAAAATGTAGACATGCTTATTTTCTTGAAAAAAAAAACATGGACTTGGACAATAATTTAATAAGCTGGGGAGAGTAGTTGTTACCTGTCACTTTTGACATTGAGGAAATATGTTGGCACTTTAGCATTTAAAATGTAAAGTTGTTTGTTTACATTTGTTCTTTTGAAGGTTATGCATAGAATAAGTAAAGAATGCAAATATTAAGAAGAAAAAAATGTTTGTTCAAGTTCATCCCTGCTACCTCTGTCCCAAGTGAACGTGACTTTTCAACTGCAGGGGGCATAGTTGGTGCCCAAAGGTCTCAGTTGTTGCCAGAAAATGTAGACATGCTTATGTTCTTGAAAAAAAAAACATGGACATTAAATAAGCTGGGGAGAGTAGTTGTTACCTGTCACTTTTGACATTGAGGAAATATGTTGGCACTTTAGCATTTAAAATGTAAACTTGTTTGTTTACATTTGTTCTTTTGAAGGTTATGCATAGAATAAGTAAAGAATGCAAATATTAAGAAAAAAAAAGTTTGTTTTTTATTTATGTTGAATTTTTGGTAAGTTATAGTTTGAATGTCAGAATAAGTAAAGAAATGAAAAGATCATAAAGAAAAGGAATGTTTATTTTGTTTTAAATTTATGTTCAATTTTTGGAAAGTCCTGCGTGAATATCTTTTTTATTTTAAACAAAGTTGAACGTTCTAAGGAGATTCAATCAGTTAAATGAAGACATCAGTTGAGTTTGTATGTTAAAACAGAATAAAAGCCTTTTTGCGGCATAAAACCGATCTTTGAAGTTTTCTTGAACTAATGTTAAAATCTCGTCTCGTTCTCGCAAGATCTGTGATTTTCTACGTCTCGTCTCGTGAGTTTTGTGTATCGTTACACCCCTAAAATACATTATTTCATCAATTGAAATTATTAAAATTTTATGATTTGGTTGAACAAAGTAATTTACAAGTCATGTATAAAACGAAAACAAATATTACCCCCAAATATTCAATTAAAATTTGTTTAAAATGTTATTAAACCCTGAAGGGAATGTTTGTAAAATCTTCATTTAGAACTAGTAAGGAGCTGAGTTGTAAATCAGGAAACAGATTGTGTTGACTTGATATCACCATAAACATTTCTAAAACTATTTATATGTTTTAAAAGATGATTAAATCAAAGTTGTTGGGAAGGTGTGGTGCAGGTGAAGTGAAGGTTGTTGTGTTTGTAGTTATTTTGTATTTTTTAAACAAGGGGCAGATATTATAACACTATTTTCGTCTTTCTGCACCTTTTCATTCAGTGTTTTTTTTTTCTGATGAATTTTATTTTGAAAAAAAAAAAACATGCAGCGCTGGGGCTGTTTGTTTCAGTATGTCGTAGTTTCAGGGAAACGTTGGCTCAAACTTTATTCTTCATCTTCTGACTCCCATCATATTATATCGAGTGGAAACTCTTCAGATTAAACAAGTTAGATGTTTCCACCACTAGTTAGAACAACTCCGTCATGTTTTGCAGCATAAAGAGACCTCGCTCCAGCAGAACAAGCCTGCAGTTTAACAAAGCCGAACTACGTCCACACCGACAAATTAGTTTTCCTCTCATCAGTGATGTCGTCTCTTTCTCTTCGCTTGTGAAACTTTGTTCAGTCACATTCTGACGGTCATGAGCACTCGTTTTGAAGCGAAAACAACGCGCTTTGGAGACTAGCTTAGCTTTTAGCCTGCTACCGCTAACGCCTGCTGCTGGACTGAGCGCTGCGTAACAACGACGTCACCACGCACGTTTTGTGTCACAGCTTTTTCTGTCCGGGCGGGTTGTTGAAGCAGCCGCTTCAACACGAACAGAAAAAGAAAAACATCAGTGAAACGTTGTAAAATCCTATCGAAATATCGAAAATATGCTTAAACTTCATATCATCGTTATTGAATAAAAGTTGTCAAAGTGTGCAGGACTTTTATGTTGAAAACAGACTGACTGTTGCAAACTACTTAAGACACACAGCAAATTCACGTTCACGCACACACACACAAAACCAGATTAATAACACATATATGATCACTCACAGGCCCTGAGTACAGGGTGTACAGAAACACAATTTTTATATATGGTTTTTATCCCTTGGTGTTTGACCTAGCCTAGATTAGTTTAATTTTTATGACATTTTAAACTCATAAACAGACATATATAGTAAGACATGTGTTTTTATTTTTAGGCTTTGTTTGTATTTTAGTAAACTGTCTTTGAGTTATTGTATGGCATTTTCAGTTAACCCTGTGCTATAAGAAATATAAGATTGAGTCAGGCCTCACATTAACACACGCACAGCAAAGGTCATATATGCATGTTCACTCAGGCCCAGGAGGAGGCCTGAACAGAATTAGGTCAAGTAGATAAGAACGCAAGAAGGTTGCAGAGGGAAACCTTTCCGCTGTTGGTTTTGCTGTGTTGTCATATAGAACTCCCCAAAATAAATAAAAAGAACACTTTGTTAGACGAGCTGAAGGCCTCTTAAAACAGAGCTCTGTGATTCAAGGCCTGTTAAAAATGAAAAGAGTTTTTAAAGCATTTAAAACAAAGATAATTAAAATAAAATGTAATCTTTGAATAAGCAATTTTTGAACCATGCTACAGCAGCCAGACAAGCAGCTCTAGCGCACACACACACAAGCACATGAGCAGGTCTCTCTCTGAGCAGAAATAGGTCAGATGAGATAAAAAAGTGCACACTTTTACAAACTCACAGAGGAAGAGCTGCGGAGGAGTTTGTAGGCTCTTAACAGTTCACTTCTAAATCAAACACATATAATTATATTAAAAAAAGTGTTCTTATATGAAACAAAGTGTGATAAGTGATTGAATATGTGAAGTGTGTGTCAAGTAATTAACTGAAGATGCAGGATTATGTATTGTAAGTGAATGTGATTTATATGTTTTCTTTTAAAATTCACGGTAAACCAAAGAGGTTCTCCACTGCTGATGGTTGAAAAATAGTTTTTGAATATTACATAGCACGTTAAAAGAGTGTTTTTTCCACAGTTTGAGTAAATTTAGGTAAAAGTTGAGGATCTAGGTGAAAGTTGAAAATTTCTTCTGACTGAAAAAATTGGAACTTTGCCCAAATGACAGATGGCATTAAGTCATTCTCTGCTGAGGGAGGGTGACAGCTGAAAGAGACATTATGTCACCAGTTCCGATGAAGGCTGAGAAAGTTACCTCACCATTGACCAATAGAATGACAAGAAAATGACATAGCGTCTGTAAGTGGGGGCTGAAGTCCCTCTGTTAGAGCATAAATAAGGCTGTTTGAGAAGAGAAATTTTGCTGAGTTTCTGAAGTCATGAAGAGACCTTTGGATATTTTTGGACATTTCTGAAAAGACCTGGGACAAAAGAAGAAATGGATTTAATTCGAAGAGTTTTTCTCCTGGACAAAAGGAGTACTCTTATGCAGCCCGAATTAGCTATTATTTCATTTTTCTTCAAGATGAGAGAAGTCCCGGGACTTGGAGTAAAAACTTCCCTTCTTGCTAGGAGCGAAGGATTATTTCCCTTTTCCACACTAGGACTAAGTCACAAGGCTTATTTTCCATAAGAGAGGTAAGGGATACTCGACAGAATTTGTTCATCTAAATTTATATTAAGATTAAATTATTAATAACAGCAAAAAAGCCTCCTTCTACAAGAAGATTAAATAATCGGTTGAAACCAACAAAGCGGAGATCTTCTCGCTGAAAGCGGACTGGTTTATCAGCTTGTTTGAGCTGAAAAGAACACGGAGTTCTTTTTGTCCTCCCTGCTGCTGCAAAAAGGCCTTTGAAAGCTCAACGGAGCTGTGAATGGATGTTTTTACATTTTTATCGGATTAACTGATTTTTCCTGGATATAATTATTTTTATTTTTTACAAGATTTTTTTGTTTTATAACAATTCTGTGGAATAAACCTCAATTAATGGATTAAACCAATTTTTTTTCCCTTCTGAATGAATTAGGGATATTTTCCTTTCTGTTCATAACAGATTAAAAGGAGTTTAAAGAGAAGTTTTGTGCGTCGAGAGATCCGGCTGCAGCGAGCTGAATGTTTGGAAAAATTTGGAAGATAAAAAGAACACAGTGTCCCTGTTCATCTTCTAACTGCTGTTAAAGGCCTCTCGTCAGCTTGACAGAGCAATGATGGATTAAAACATCATTTAAAGGAATATACTATTTTGCTGAAAACCTTGATGAATTCAGAGAACTGATTGTTTTCAAATCTGGAAGAATTTAAAGAGAGTTATGTGCACAGAATCAACATTCTGGAAGACTCCAGGTCTGCGCTTCGAGGCCTGAAGTTTTGTTAGTATTTGAGGAGGCGACTGTTATCTCCATCTCCTCACCGTTGAAGAGCTGAAGGTTTTCATCTGCTCGGGTGACCCTGTGATGGGAAATAGTTGACTCCTTTCTGAACTATTACTAATTTTTCCTTCTCGATGGGATTAAAAACACAAGATCTTCCTTTCTGTGGAATTAAAAAACAAAAAAAACAAAGAAGATTTCTTCAGTCTGCTGGAGTGGATAAAAGCTGCTTTTGCCGAGTGCAAGACCATCCAGCCTTGGAAAAACTGCTTGTTTGGAGCTAAGGAAACACCGCTACGAGAGTTTTGTTCATCAACACCGTACAACAGGTCTTGAATGGATTAAAGCCTGAATTACCAATTCTTCCTTTCTGTTAGGATTAAAAACACAAGCTTTTCCTATGTGGGATTAAACAAAGATTTGTCCAGTTTGCTGGAGTGCAGACTTCTGACTGGAGTGTAACAGCATCACCTGGAGGTTTTTCTATAGAAAAACAACAAGATTTCCTGATGGGATTATAAAACAAAGTTTTCTGGTGGAAATAAAAACACAAGTTGGAACACAACAAGATTACCTGGATGGAATTAAACAGTTTTGATTGGAATCAGATTATTGTAGAATAAACCAACATTTTTGAAGATTATACAAATTATTGATTGGAGTACAACTCAATTCAATTACAAGAAACACCTTAAACCCAGCGAGTGGAATACATCTTTGGTGAGCTGTTGAATCTTTTAATTCTCTTAAATGCAAGTCATGTAACTTGATGAAATCTTTTCTGTAGTAAGAAGTGCTTATGCTGTTAATCCCTTGCAACTAGAAAAATAAAGAAACATAAAACGTACAAATTTGGATTTTTCCTTTGACTCACCTTGATATTAAATGATGGGAAACTTGGTTCAAAGATAACAACAATATGACTAGAGGTTTTGAATGGTTTTATTAGCCAAAAAGAGTAAAACAATATCCTGGAACCTTATTTTCCTGGGTTCCAAAGCTAACCAGGCGGATAACAATTACTATCTACAAGAGGTAATCTGTCGTTAATGCATGTTTCTCCGTGTGATACGATCTGACTCCATTCTGCTAAGTCAGGCTTTCGGCGGAGTGAAACAGGATATGACATGCAGATTCTGAGACATTAACAGTCTGGTTGAATTACCTCGTCTCAGCCTTAATCCTAACTGATCTGGAGACATATCGAGTAATACTCGTGTGCAAGGATAAAAGTTAAAAGGACCCGTTACCGGAGAAGGCTGGAGTGAGGACATGTTGCAAAGTCCTACGGCTAACCTCACTCACGTAGAATTGATATGGCGCCCAACGTGCTTAAAGCATAAAGAACTCAAGATAACAAGGCGTGCGTCAGTGGACTGACCAAGCACCAAACCACAACTCTCCTTGGGTGGAGGAGTTGTGACGTCCCAACGTGTTTTCGAAGAATAAAGAACTCAAGAACTCAAGAACTCGAGACAAAAGCGCACGCCAAACCACAACTCTCCTAGGGTAGAGGAGTTGTAGCGCAGCTGGACTAGCTACCAGCTGAACACCACGGGTGGTAGGGTAAAGAGGGCTTACTAAGGACTACTGACCATAGTTTAGAGTAAGTTAGCAGCAGGTCTGTTTTCATCCCAGGTACCAGGACATAAAGTCTGGCTTTGAAAACATACCGACTCGAAACGACAAAAACGGAAAATGGCCATGGATGTGGCACCAGTAGGACTGGTGGACCAGTCCAACATGAACAATCCAACTGAACCAAAACCTGAGCTGGTATCTACTACCACAACGGCGGATTCTCAAATCCAACAGGCAAAAGAAGGCATGGATCAAGGACAACACCCCACATCAGTCTGGAATCGACTCGGACGAACAGTTCCTCGAGAAAAGGATGTTGGGGCTCTGAGAGTGGTAGTAAAGGGAAGTAAGAGAGAAGTGACCTTCATTGGGATGCCTGGTGAGACCTTGGTCCTCAAGATCGATCAAGCAGTAAAGTCTTGTGACCTAGACAAACAGTGTTGGGATGATAAGAGAAAAAACGGGATGAAACAAAACCCAACACGGCCAAAAGCAGCCCCTAGGGCTCCCCAACAACAAAACCAACAACAACGGAGATTTCAAGCCGAGGCAGCTAAAACAACACCTCGAAGATGGGGCGACTATGTGGCCTCAGAAGAGTATGCTAAAATGACCCCTGATGAAAGAAAGGCCCTTCATGAATTCCGACTGAGAAGGGATGGGGGACCAGCTAAATAATGGTCGAAAGATTGCGGGTCACCCATGATAAAGATTATTAGGACGTGTCGAAATCTATGCCAAAGTGGATAGAAAACCTTACCTAATGGTCTCTGGGGCAGAGGTGTCTATGACCCGCAAAAACCTGAAAACAATAAGACATCTTACAGTTCAATTGGCAAACAGGACTGTACAAAAACCTGAGAAAATTTCCCCGAAGTAATAGAACAAAGAGTGAATGAGAGTGACTTCTCCCCGACTGGGAAAGAGAAGCTGAAGCAAATCATTAAGTCAGCCTCTGTGGCTAGATTCAAAAAACAACTGCGGAGACCTAGGTCCAAAACTTTACACCTCATAGAGGGGAGAGAGTGCCAGGAAGTGCTCAGACTAAAGAAGTTACAGCAGTACTAGAAGGATTGCTTGAACTAACTCACAGAAAAATAAAAACATCACAGTAGTGACCAACAGTAATCACTGTGCACAAGCCCTGACAAAGGATTTATCCATTTGGGAAGAAAATAGATTTGAAAGTGCTAAGGGAAAAGTGGTGACTCACCATGATTTGTGGAAGAAAATAGCTGGAATCAAGCTGAATCTACAAGTTGGAGGTGGAGCGCCAAAAATCCCACACTAAAGAAGAAAACTACTGGCAGGGCAATGAAGAAGTGGATCTTATGTGCAATAGAGAAAAATCGTTTTGTCGATCGAGAGTGGGAACAAACCCCGGCGGGCCGAGGGTCCCACAGGAGTACGTGTTAGAGGTTGTGCGTGGCGTGCATGAAGGGCTAGGTCATACGGGCGTACAACCTACACGTAAGGAGTTGGAGAGTCAGGAGCTCTGGATTCCCATGAAGCAAATTCGCAAGGTACTGCAGGACTGTGTGGTATGTGGTCAATATAACGCAGGACGTCGCGGGCACCGAGTGGATGGACAAACTATCAAGAGTATCATACCTTGGGGCTCAGTGTGCATGGATGTTGCTGGACCCTCGGGAGTCACTGGAAAGAAGGGAGAGAAATATCTTCTAGTGCTAGTGGACTCCATGTCAGGGTATGTGGTAGTTAAACCGGCAAGAAAAGCTAATGACAACAGTGTCGTCAGCATGCTGGAACAAGTCTGTGGGTCAGAGCACAGGATCACCCATCAACAGTTGCAGTAAAGCCAAAATACAACGCCACAGACAAAGTGAAGAGAATATTAGACAATAACACGGTTGTGTTAACAAAAACAGGGAATCCGAGAAATAGAGCAACTGAAGCCAATTCCTAGCTAATTCAAAACCAGAAACCGGATTATGGCCAATGAACCAAGTACCATGCTCCCCTATCGTAGAATGGCCACTATATGCGGGGGAGTTATCTTAAGAAGAACAACCTCAGAGCTTTGGGCAGGTAGGGCTCTGAAGACCTTGGAGTACGCCAAGAGAAAATACCTGTCAGCAGAATGCGAAATGATCAAGTTGATTAAAGCTGCAAAACAGCTGTGAAGTCAACATGGAACCTACTGGCCTACCCATTTGGTGGGAAAGACCAGGAAAAGATAAGCCCCTCAAAACTTGAGGTGAAGAAAAACGAAAAGATAAGCCCCTCAGAGCTGAGGTGAAAAGAAAGAAGATGTACGGGAGTTGCAACTAAAACCCGTAAAAGTAATGGATGCTTTTATTTGTGGGAAAAGTAGGACCACAGTTTTACCAAGGGTAATGATCTTCACACAATGGGAATTGAGTTAAAGAGGCCCGGAAGATTGTACCTGTAAGTGGGAGGGGACTATGGTGAAGTACTGTGTAAATTGTCAAACGAGGCACAAAGGGTAGACACGCCCATAAGACCTGACTCCACCCAGTGGATTAAAGTCTCGGTACGGATGGTCGTGGCACCATACAGAGGAGTGTATTCGGTGGGAGCTACGATACAGCTGATCAAAGACAATAAAGAAGACACAGAAAAGTCCCAACCCAGTAAAACAGAGAAAAAGCAAAGTGTACTCAACGCTTGGACCAGCAAGACATTTCTGAGGAAATGGAAGCACACGAACAAGGAAATGGACAACTAAAAACTGAACGACGGGGCGCTAGAATCATCAAAGGATCTCATCGCAGGAGAAAAGGTAGAGAATCATTAACTCAAGTCATAAGGTGTCCAAATTATATCTGGAAAGGGAGAGATAATATAAAATCTGCAAAAATCATAGAAACATGCTGGTCCTGGGACAGAGACCCGCTTTACGATGACTCAGACTCAGAGGACGAGGCACCCACTTATGTGTGGAATTTGCTGATTCAACGATCCAGGACAGGACCGTATCAACCAGCTCTAATTGTACGGAAAGAATTAGTAAAGTTAGACCGTCCCAAAAAAGACTACACCTTGAACTTTAACAGAACTAAAAACTACTACTGCTCATGTATAATGTTCTACAGGAGCAAAGACCTAACTAAAGGGTCTCATAGGTGTATCACTGACTACGCAGTAACAAAAGACTCATGGAGAATGCCATACAACCCCAGCCCAATGGGGACACCATGGATCTTCAATGTTGTCTATTTAAAAGTACTCGGAATGCAATTCAAAATCAGATGGGGCCATAATTACAGAGAGCCACATCAAACACATTTCTGCGAGATCTCCATAGGGGAGTTGGAGGTTTGGACAACAAGCCGAGCCATGAAAATAAGCATCTACAACCGGGAAACTAACCCAAACAAAATAGTGGTTGAAAACACTGAGCTGCCCCTACGAATGCTGTGTGATCGAGTCTGCACACCCATCAACGATTGGGAAGAATACCCAGTACGAATGGCTTACAGGACGACTGTATCGTACAGAGGACACCCACTTGTCAGTACGGTAACAGCGTTGGAAGAATGGGGTGAACACTATGTGCAATATGGAAGAAAATCCAGGGAAATGTTCAGACAGAGACTGTGGGAGGCGGAGGAACAGCGCCGAAGAGGTGAGGACCCATCTGACGAACCTTTTTGTGGGCTGCAAGGCCCCCAG
Source organism: Garcialebias charrua (assembly GCA_038048925.1). NCBI lineage: Eukaryota > Metazoa > Chordata > Actinopteri > Cyprinodontiformes > Rivulidae > Garcialebias > Garcialebias charrua. Next base: position 11,970 of record JBBPBX010029772.1, read on the forward strand.
CTTGAACCTGCATGTTGGGGGGTCTATCAATGGAAGTGGGTGTGGAGAGGGTTGAGACCAGAATTGCCACACCCATCGCCTCTCTGTGTGGAACTGTACAAAGGACGTGTGAAAGGAAAAGAGGGCCAAGTCCCAGTGTGAGTCAAATGCGACCACATTGGGCCCGAAAATACCAGCCCTAAAGATAGCAGAAAGCATAGTATGGTTCGACAAACCCAAAATTGACATCTCTATATGGGAAAACTGCACCAAGAACTATTTCTACTCAAACATTAAATATATCAGAAAGTCTCAATTGGATGAACCTCAAGAAGAATATCACCCTAAGCCTTATCCTCCAACCTCACCATGAATATTTAATGTGGTCTACATGACGATAAAAGGAATAAGTATCAAATTGAAATGGGGACACAAACCCCAACAGAAATGGCACCTGGAAGGACCCCAGCCTGAACCTACCGAATGGCTGGTGATTCGGTGGAAGTGGGTGTGGTAAAGGCTGCAACCTGGATGGCCACACCCCTCTCCACTATATCTGGAGCTCCTCAAAGATCAAGTGACCATAACTCACAGGCGCTCGAAGAGGGAGCCCAGAGCTGATAGAAACGAAGTCTGAAAAGAAACTCTCTCAACAATGACTCACCTGGAAAGGAGACAAAGTCGAGATGATTCAGATAGCGATGCAGATCCACACATCTATGAAGATGTACCATACATCTATGAAGATATGGCGACCCCTAACCGACCTAAGGACTGTTTAAGGATTATGAGAATGGATAAAGCAACTTGTCTACGAACCCTGCTACGGGGATTCGTAGTGTTAATAGGCTTAGTTATGTTGTTGGTTATTTTGTATCAAGCCGGAATCAGACCATGGAGCCTGACGCATGTAAAAGTCTCCCATGGGAGATCCAAATATGCAAACATGACCTGCTGGGACACCACGCAAAGAGACATCTTCGTACCATGGGACAGAAATGAAACTGTTGAAAATCTTACCAAGACCTGGGAAAGAGTAAGACTAGCAGGCTATCCAGCTTGGATGTACCAGCTGAGAAACACCCCTGAATGGGTGTCAGCAGTAGAGGCTGAGAACCTAACGGGGCCAGACAAACCCCACTTCAAGGTAATCAATCTACTGATTTTGCCTGAAGGAATTGTGACCTGGATAATGCTCCTGCATCACAACATAAAAAGGACAACGAGATGTAACTGGATTCATCTGGACAATGAACTCCCTGAATGGCACTGCAATTGGGGCTGTAGACCACTAATGGGATTATGCCATCCAGGGTTACTGGGAGGTAGGGCTGGGCGATATGGAAAAAATCATATATCACGATATGGACTTTTTTATATCACGATAACGATATATATCACAATATAAATAAAAAAACTTTGGTCCAAATTTTTCTTGTACACACACGTGTATGTGTGTACAGGAAAAATTTGGACCAAAGTTTTTATTTTATTTTTTATTTTACTACAGATACAGTTACAATTATAAGAATGTGAACAAAAAGAACAAGGAAATTTGGACCAAAGTAGAAACTTTGGTCCAACTTTGGACCTACTTTGGTCCAAATTTTTCCTGCAGGTGGCGGTAAAACAACGGCTGCTAATAAAACCCACGAAGAAGAAATCCGCTCTGACTGGAATCTGGAGTAAACAAGGCAAAGAAACAGAAAAGAGAAAACGTTGCGTTTGATTCCGGTTCTGTTGTGTCTCTGGTCTGTTTTGTATTGGTTAACTGGACCCGAGTTCGGACTCGGTTGAACTTCGTGTCCTCTGGACCCATTTTGTCTCAGAGTTTCAGCGGAGCTAAATAATGGAAGCTAACAAGGTGAGCTTCCCCCTCTTTTTGGTAAAAGTTCTTCTTCTTGGGCTGCCTGCGCAGCTGTTTCTCCATGTTGTGACACCCATAGATATCTGGTGACACCGGCTTCATGCCGGCTGCGTCTCTGTTGAACTCGAGTTTAACAACGTAAAGCATGTGTCGCAAACCCGCGCGTGCGTCAAACATAAAGCAGCGCCGTCATCTCGCAAAACCACAATATGAAGCTTCTTTGCGACCGTTATTTTTTTATTCTTATTTATCACGATAGAGACGATAGAAGGAAAGTAGCACGATAGACACGTTTCTATCGTCCCCGCGATATATATCGTCATATCGCACAGCCCTACTGGGAGGTTGAAGTGATTTATCCTGCCCCACTGAAGGACGACAGCTGCCAAGCCATACTTCCTCGTTGGGAATTTTGGGGTAATATTCATCTGGACTGTGACAAAGTCCCTCCTTTCATCAGAAGAAACCGGACTGGAGAACATCAAAACCTAACCAAAAGTCAAGACTGTCCACACCGTAAAACACAAGACGGTGCCAGAATCAACGCTACTGAGCAAAGTCCCAAAGCACGACCCAGGAGGTCTGATTCCGAAAGCAGAAAGAAATTGATCATTTTAGCCAACACCGCTTAAAAACCCTTCCCGGCTGATGCTAGTATATAGAATTTAGTTTACTTATTTACTTATTTTATCATTATCACGTTGTATTGGTTTACTGGTGCAATGTTAATAAAAAATCTCTTATCTCTTATCTCTTATTTACTTATTTCCTTCTTTGCTTATTTTACTTATTTACTTAATTATAATGTCCTGATACAACCGGCCCAGCTAAAGCCAGAAGGGCCTGATAACGCTATCCCAGACAGACCAGCAGTAGCTGATCCCATTGACTCAGAGTCTGACTTGATTCTTGAAGACTCAATGTAACACCACCGCTTCAGTAGGTGTGGATGACAATGCTGCCTACTCGCCTGAAGGATATCTGAAGCCAGGGAGAATGCTGAAACACTGATGCCTCATGCCAGTGAGAATGCTGATCCTGATGCTCGATCAACAAGGGAGAACGAAGAATCATTGACCACTACAAGATCTCCGGAGATGACCTGAGGAGATGACCTGAGGAAGATAACCTCACCTCAGCCGGGCGACACACGTGGAACAGACCAGGATGACTACACCATGATGGATGTTGAGAAGAAGCGAACAGCAGTCCAGGGTCCAGAGGCACCAAGGATCCTGCGTGACCTGACGACGACATCTCGGGGTCCCAGATGGCGTGGACACAGATGACGAGAAGATCACGATGAGTGTTAAGGGACTTGTTCGAGAAGTACAGCCTGTTTTCAAGCAGGGGATGTCAAAGTGTGCAGGACTTTTATGTTGAAAACAGACTGACTGTTGCAAACTACTTAAGACACACAGCAAATTCACGTTCACGCACACACACACAAAACCAGATTAATAACACATATATGATCACTCACAGGCCCTGAGTACAGGGTGTACAGAAACACAATTTTTATATATGGTTTTTAAACCTTGGTTCTAATCATGCCATTTTTAATTTACTAACAGAAACAAAAACATGGTATGTTTTGTAACTTTTGTTTGCATTTTGATAACTCATCTTTATGTAACTCTAGTTAAAACCGGTTGTGATAATCTGTGGTTATTTTAATAGAACAGGCTCTGTCCTCTGTGTTACAAACAAAGGCCTGCAAGACCTTTCCATGCACACACTAGGCAGAAAAACACGCACACCCGCGGCCCAAGGCCTGTAGCAGTGAGCCTCACTCTTACCAGATAAGAAAAGCAAGAGCACACACACACACACACACACACACACACACACACACACACACACACACACACACACACAGATCTGCTCGGAGCAGAGAAATAGGTCAGATGAGATAAGAAAGTGCACACTTTTGCCAGAGCAGGGGAGAAAACTGCAAGAACAGAGCGCTTGTTGAATTCAAGGCCTGTTAAAAAGATTTAGAGCTTTCAACAAAATAATAAATCTATTATCTAAATCAAAAATAATCAGACATGCAATGGTTATGTGAAATGTGTATCCTATGATTAACTGAAGATACATGATTATGTATTGTAAGTATAGTAATGTGATTTATATGTTTTCTTTTAAGATTCACAGTAAACCAGAGGTGTTCATCTCCACAGTCTGGGTATGTAGGTGAAAGGTGACCAGAGTTTTCATGTGAAGGGAGGGTGAGAGCTAAGGAGAAAAATATTATGTCATTGCTTTGCTGAGAGCTGAACAGCTGTCGGAAGTCATGATCTCACCAACTACTAAATAAGGATTTAGGAAATTATGTCACCAAACTCTGTCCAGAGGGTGGACGAGGTGTAAAACGTTACCTCACCAATGACCAACAGAATGACAGGAAAATGACATAGCGTCTGTAAGTGGGGGCTGAAAAACCCATTTCTTGACTATAAATAAGGCTGGTGAACAAGGCTGAGTTGCTGAGTTTCTGAAGTCATGAAGAGACCTTTGGATATTTTTGGACATTTCTGAAAAGACCTGGGACAAAAGAAGAAATGGATTTAATTCGAAGAGTTTTTCTCCTGGACAAAAGGAGTACTCTTATGCAGCCCGAATTAGCTATTATTTCATTTTTCTTCAAGATGAGAGAAGTCCCGGGACTTGGAGTAAAAACTTCCCTTCTTGCTAGGAGCGAAGGATTATTTCCCTTTTCCACACTAGGACTAAGTCACAAGGCTTATTTTCCATAAGAGAGGTAAGGGATACTCGACAGAATTTGTTCATCTAAATTTATATTAAGATTAAATTATTAATAACAGCAAAAAAGCCTCCTTCTACAAGAAGATTAAATAATCGGTTGAAACCAACAAAGCGGAGATCTTCTCGCTGAAAGCGGACTGGTTTATCAGCTTGTTTGAGCTGAAAAGAACACGGAGTTCTTTTTGTCCTCCCTGCTGCTGCAAAAAGGCCTTTGAAAGCTCAACGGAGCTGTGAATGGATGTTTTTACATTTTTATCGGATTAACTGATTTTTCCTGGATATAATTATTTTTATTTTTTACAAGATTTTTTTGTTTTATAACAATTCTGTGGAATAAACCTCAATTAATGGATTAAACCAATTTTTTTCCCTTCTGAATGAATTAGGGATATTTTCCTTTCTGTTCATAACAGATTAAAAGGAGTTTAAAGAGAAGTTTTGTGCGTCGAGAGATCCGGCTGCAGCGAGCTGAATGTTTGGAAAAATTTGGAAGATAAAAAGAACACAGTGTCCCTGTTCATCTTCTAACTGCTGTGAAAGGCCTCTCGTCAGCTTGACAGAGCAATGATGGATTAAAACATCATTTAAAGGAATATACTATTTTGCTGAAAACCTTGATGAATTCAGAGAACTGATTGTTTTCAAATCTGGAAGAATTTAAAGAGAGTTATGTGCATAGAATCAACATTCTGGAAGACTCCAGGTCTGCGTTTCGAGGCCTGAAGTTTTGTTAGTATTTGAGGAGGCGACTCTTATCTCCATCTCCTCACCGTTGAAGAGCTGAAGGTTTTCATCTGCTCGGATGACCCTGTGATGGGAAATAGTTGACTCCTTTCTGAACTATTACTAATTTTTCCTTCTCGATGGGATTAAAAACAAAAGATCTTCCTTTCTGTGGAATTAAAAAACAAAAAAAACAAAGAAGATTTCTTCAGTCTGCTGGAGTGGATAAAAGCTGCTTTTGCCGAGTGCAAGACCATCCAGCCTTGGAAAAACTGCTTGTTTGGAGCTAAGGAAACACCGCTACGAGAGTTTTGTTCATCAACACCGTACAACAGGTCTTGAATGGATTAAAGCCTGAATTACCAATTCTTCCTTTCTGTTAGGATTAAAAACACAAGCTTTTCCTATGTGGGATTAAACAAAGATTTGTCCAGTTTGCTGGAGTGCAGACTTCTGACTGGAGTGTAACAGCATCACCTGGAGGTTTTTCTATAGAAAAACAACAAGATTTCCTGATGGGATTATAAAACAAAGTTTTCTGGTGGAAATAAAAACACAAGTTGGAACACAACAAGATTACCTGGATGGAATTAAACAGTTTTGATTGGAATCAGATTATTGTAGAATAAACCAACATTTTTGAAGATTATACAAATTATTGATTGGAGTACAACTCAATTCAATTACAAGAAACACCTTAAACCCAGCGAGTGGAAGACATCTTTGGTGAGCTGTTGAATCTTTTAATTCTCTTAAATGCAAGTCATGTAACTTGATGAAATCTTTTCTGTAGTAAGAAGTGCTTATGCTGTTACCCCCTGCAACTAGAAAAATAAAGAAACATAAAACGTACAAATTTGGATTTTTCCTTTGACTCACCTTGATATTAAATGATGGGAAACTTGGTTCAAAGATAACAACAATATGACTGGAGGTTTTGAATGGTTTTATTAGCCAAAAAGAGTAAAACAATATCCTGGAACCTTATTTTCCTGGGTTCCAAAGCTAACCAGGCGGATAACAATTGCTATCTACAAGAGGTAATCTGTCGTTAATGCATGTTTCTCCGTGTGATACGATCTGACTCCGTTCTGCTAAGTCAGGCTTTCGGCGGAATGAAACAGGATATGACATGCAGATTTGGAGACAGTAACAGTCTGGTTGAATTACCTCGTCTCAGCCTTAATCCTAACTGATCTGGAGACATATCGGGTAATACTCGTGTGCAAGGATAAAAGTTAAAAGAACCCGTTACTGGAGTAGGCTGGAGTGAGGACTTGTCGCAAAGTCCTGCGGCTAACCTCACTCACGTAGAATTGACAAAGTATATCTCGATATTTATCGTTATTGAATTATTGTCCAGCACTACATGGACGACACGGCCAAGAGCGCCCTCCCAACCGCCGACAGAGCCAGGAAGCACAGAGAACAAGCCCCAACCAGGGCCCGTACACCGGCCAAGCATAGTCCAAAACCATCATCAAGGACATCCATTTAGTCCCCACCCCAGAAGAAATACTACACCCACCCTTCATATTAACAACTTTCAGAACACATAACACATTAGACACCCAGGCTGGGTGTACCGACCCCCTCCCATTAGCCACCAGTCACGTCCCCTGACACCCAACCCCCTAGCACATGAACTCCACACCCACCAGTGAGCCGAGGGCCCCCCGGCCAGAGCCAGGCACCAGAGCGCCAGCCAGCCCATAGCCCGGCGACCCGCCCGCCAGAGCCCAAGACCCCCGATCCCCACCAGGCCCAAGCCCGGGGATGACACGTCCCCAGAATCCCAAGCTCCCGGCGCCCACCCCGAAACCACCCTAGCACAGCCGGGTCACCGACCGGCGACCCATGACCGCCGCCGCCGACCACCAAATGGCCCGCATGCCGTCCCCAGCAGATATCCCCCAGAACCCCCCCGGTCTTCCCCAGGATGAAGGCTGGGTCCTCCCCGTCCAAGCAGCCCCAACCCCGGCGTCCTAAACCCCAACCTCCCCCCACCAGCCCCAATGCCCCACAAGGCCAGATCCCAGACCCCCCACCCTCACTACGTAACGGAGCCGATCAAAGAATGCCAAATAGATTGATCCGATGTGTCGGCAGATGCTGTTTCAAGACTAATATGATCTAACAGAAGATTTTTATACTGATTAATGCTAAGATTATTTTTATTTTTCCAATTTACGAGTATGGTTTTCTTTGCGATGCATAAGGCAGTGAAAAGCATACAGGATGTATTTTTTTCTAGTATAACATCTTCAAAGATACCCAATAAGCAAACAGATGGAGAGAGTGGGATATTAAATTTCAAACATTTAGACAAGTCTTCACATACCTGTACCCAGAACCTCTGAACGGGTGGACAGAACCAGAGTGCGTGAATATAATCATCAGGTATATTACTTATGCACTGTGAGCAGTTGTTAGATGGTGTAAAACCCATCTTAAACATTCGCTGACCTGTATAATGTACTCTATAACCTTATACAGTGTTGTATTAATTGTAAATTGGAGATTCTAGCCAATTTAAAAGTAGTTGAACATACTTGAGACCAATTTTTTTGTTCAAAGTTGATTGATGTCTGACTCCCATTTTTCAATAGGTAGTGCTATCGAGTCATCGATTCTAGACAATTTTTTGTATATTTTAGATAATAATTTGGGTGGTTGAAAATTAATAAACTCTAACACACATGTTGGTGTTTCCAACAATGTTTTATTAAGCTTAAATTTCTTTTTTACAATTGACTTAATTTGTTGGTATTGTAGGAAATATTTATTATCAATGTCATATTGTATTATTAATTTATTAAATGGAATAAAGTCTATACCCTCAAATATGTGTTCCAGACATTCAATACCTTTCATTCTCCAACCTGGGAAATTTAACATATTATTTTCTTGTTGAATGTCAGGATTGTTCCAGAGAGGTGTATGTCTACATGGGAGTAGTGAAGACTTTGTCATTTTCAGATACTCCCACCATGCTGTCAGAGATGAGCTAATATTGATGCTTTTAAAGCAGACATGTCTTTTTAAATCTGTACTGATAAATGGTAGATCTGAGATCCTAATATTATTACATTGTAAAGGAATCTATAAGCCGTTTGTGTAATTAAACACAAACGAGGTCAGTTTACTGACTTACCTATAGATTAGATGATAGATTTGAGCAGGTTTTAGACTGTCTCAAACTTACCATCAGTTAAACGGGGTCTCAACTTTTTCAGATTAAATCAACAAATCTAACGATGTGATTAGCCAGTAATGTAATTTCACGCTTAGACTTCAATTTATGTTGGTCTACCAAAAAATAGACCTTTTATTGAAACTATCACAAAAATTACATTAAACATTTGTATCGATATTAGCTCTGATTTAATAACTACGTTGACAAGAATTCAAATTAAAACAAACAGACAGTTGGACCTTTCTGTTGGCACATTACTTAAAGTTTACCATGATGAAAATAAACATAAGGAGGAGTTTAAGGAGGAAAGATAAAAGATTGAAATGAAATGGTTGAATCTTATCTTGAGATGTTTAACCAGTGATGGCACCCTCTGCTCGGTTTCGGCTGGACGTCCGTACCGTGATGAAACACTTTTACCTTCGTGAAGATGATCCTGTCTCGACTCCGGTAAATTAGTCAAGCCAGACGTGCATGCTGCTGCGTTTTACAGGCGACCACTTTCATCTTGCCACGGTCTCGAGACCGTCTGCGTCGGCCTCCCAGAGTGATGCCTGGTTCTGGTTTTGTTCAAGATAACTTCAGAAAGAGTGTCACCGCTTGGAGCTGTGACACTCGAAGGGGTTCACAGCTGACGTGCTGTTTGAACCTTTGCTGAAGACGTGGGTCGAGTTGGCACAATGACCGGAACGTACATCAGCTTGGAGAAAAACGTCCGTGCGTCTTCCCTTCTCCCCGAGAACTCAAAAACTCAGTGAGTGCTGAGAACTGAGTCCCAGCACGGAGACAAAACAAAACCTGCAGGTGTGAAAACAGAGCACTCTCTGTTTAAGCACAGATGAATTGTTTTTAGAACGGACGGGAGACCGAAGATTAAGTTATGTCTAGAACTTCTCTTTCGTTCCAAAAACAGTTCAAACAAATAGACGGATTGTTCATTCAACTTTAGACACTTATTCTGCATAGAGCAGACAGTTTAAAGCATGATCATTCTGAGATGTTCTCTTAACTTTGTCATATTTAAAATATACCAGCTTAGTGAAATCATCATTGAAATGACAAAAATACTGTTTGATCAATTCTGAATTAACACACATTAAAGAGAAAGTTCAATCTGAGTAATTAGTGTCCATTAATTCATAATAATTGTAAAAAATATAGTGTCCACTTGTCTCCTTGAGCTCCAAGCAAGTGTAACACTGAGAGTTTCAGAGAGGTGTGAACCCTAAAATATCAGAGACGAGGTGTATCACTACAGTCCCCCTTTTTGGAAGTCATCGCCTGTCCTTGGAGATGAGTTCCAACACGAAAGGATACCACCGAATGTCTCTGACCTCTATGCAATCCAGCAAGTGGAAAAAAAAATCAAAAAAAGTTCAAAATTATACTCCCATAATGTTTTTGGAAATTCCATACTGTTCGTAGGAAATCCCTTTGCGGTAAGCTTTCAATCCTTTGGAAAACAAAGTCTGTTAACCCATGGAAAACTGAGTCTGTGAACCCTTGGAAACAGAGTCTTATAATCCACAACGGTAAATCCACAACAATGGGGGTTATTGATTTCATCAGCAAGAATGGTTTTTAATCAGCATGTAGAGGGGATCCCTCGATTGAAGTAGAGGAGGCGGGCCTTGGATGAAGGTTGAAGGACGAGTTCCTTGTTTTGATGCCTCAGCGTCAACACCGCCGTAGGAGCGGCAAAAAGAAGACCCGAAAGTGGTCAACCACACCTCCGTTATGGCCAGCTGATCTGACTCGGTCCGACGAACCCGAGTTTTTTGGGTGTGACTCCAGCGGTCCAGTGGGGGCAAGTTCCATCACCTCTCCTCCTAGGTTTCCGGTGAGGGTGGAGACCAACACCTCATTGTCACTCGAAGCTGCTCCTGCTCGGTCTGGCGAGAGTGATTCTCCTGTGTTCAGTTCCCGTGTCTTCGTGGGGGGCAAGTCCCGTTGCTTCACCTACTAGAGTGCCGGTGAAGGTGAAACCTGACACCTCACCTCCACCTAGAAACGCTACTTTGTCAAATTCTAACACACACCAGCTTCAGCCCAGTGAAATCACCCAAATAAAAGGGACTTTACAAAATTTAATCACCTCTGCTAAAAATCACCCGGACTGATTTGATTTTGTGCTTTCCCTCGCTGAGAAGTTATCTCAACCCGGTCTGACCCAGATCCCTGAATATGAAAAGTTTTTAATTGGAATAAGGACTCTAAAACTATCCACTTCTGAGCCATTTCCTTCATCAACCTCTGTAGCCCCCCATCTTAAATTCTGAACCAGTCCCTGTTACAGAAACTACAGTTACCACAGTCAGGCAGCAGCCTGCAGCAACCACCAGTTTTCTGCTTACAGAACCTTCAGCAACAGCAGCAAGCCCTGAACCTTCAGCAGCAGAAAGCCCTGAACCTTCAGCAGCAGCAGTCAGCCCTGAACCTTCAGCAGCAGCAGTCAGCCCTGAACCTTCAGCAGCAGCAGTCAGCCCTGAACCTTTAGCAGCAGCAGTCAGCCCTGAACCTTCAGCAGCAGCAGTCAGCCCTGAACCTTCAGCAGCAGCAGCCAGTCCTGAACCTTCAACAGTAGCAGCCAGCCCTGAACCTTCAGCAGCAGCAACCAGCCCTGAATCTTCCGGCTCTCCAGCGCTTACAGAGTCCTGTTCTGGGGGGGTCCTATATGACGCCCTTCACTTCTCCTGTGCTGTGGAGAGTCTTGAGTCCAGGGAGGGTTCCCGGTCAGGTCCTGGACCGCGCCATTGCCACCGTGGCAGAGATCGATGACAGAGAGGACCTACCGACTTTTCGGCTACAGACTCTTCAGCTCCTGTTCCTGCTCCTTGTCTCTCCTCACCTGGTTCATCGGCTATTGGCTCTTCGCTTTGTGGTTCTTTGGCTGATTTGACGCCTGCAGACTCGATTGTGGCTCTTTGGCTGTAGAAACACCGCCAGGCTCTTCGGCTGCAAAAGCATCACCCACAGACTCTTCAGCTCCTGTTCCTGCTCCTAGTTTCTCATCTCATGACTCTTCAGCTCCTGGCTCTCCTGATCCTTTGGTTCCTGATTCTTCGGTTCCTGAATCCTCGGCTCCTGATTCTTCAGCTCTTGGTTCTCCTAGTTCTTCGACTCCTAGTCCTTCGTCTACTGGTTCCTCGACTCTTGGTTTCTCGACTCTTGATTCTTCAGCTCCTGATTCTTCGGTTCTTGATTCTTTGGCTCCTGGTCCTTCGGCTACTGGTGCTTCATCTTCTGGCTCTTCGGTTCCTGGTTCCGGTTCTTCGGCTATCGATGAAGGTCCAGCCTCGACTGATGAAGACCCAGCCTCGACCAACAAAGACCCAGTCTCGACCGAAGAAGATCTCAACTCTGCAGCATCTCTGGACGCCTCTACCTCTACAGATAGTCCCAGCGCAACAGACGTCTCTACCTCTACAGAGGGTCCCTACGCAACGGACGCCTCTACCTCTACAGAGGGTCCCACCGCAACGGACGCCTCTACCTCTATAGAGGGTCCCAGCGCAAAAGACGCCTTTACCTCTTCAGAGGGTCCCAACGCAACAGCCGTCTCTACCTCTACAGAGGGTCCCAGCGCTGCAGACGCCTCTACCTTTACAGAGGGTCCCAGCGCCGTAGACGCCTCTACCTCTATAAGGGGTCCCAGCACCACAAACGCCTCTACCTCTATAGAGGGTCCCAGCGCCGCTGCCATCTCAACGCCTCCACACGTCTCAACGTTCACAGAAGACGTCTCAACGCCAGACGTCTCAACGCACACAGAAGACGTCTCAACGCCAGACGTCTCGACGCCAGATGTCTCAACGCCAGACGTCTCAACGCCAGACGTCTCAATGCCAGATGTCTCAACCCTCGCAGAAGACGTCCCTACGCTCGCCTCGATGCCTCCAGACATCTCTACGCTCGCCTCGACGCCTCCAGACGTTTCTACGCCACACGTCTCAACGCCACACGTCTCGACGCCACACGTCTCGACGCCCGTAGACGTCTCTTCACACGTCTCGACTCCCAAAGACGTCTTTGCACTCGTCTCGACTCCAGAAGACGTCTCTGCACTCGTCTCGACTCCCGAAGACGTCTCTGCATTCGTCTCGACTCCCGAAGACATCTCTGCACTTGTCTCGACTCCCGAAGACGTCTCTTCACTCGCCCGGACGCCCGAAGACGTCTCTTCACTCGCCTTGACACCCGAAGAAGTCTCTTCACTCGTCTCGACGCCCAAAGTAGTCTCTTCACTCGTCTCGACGCCCGAAGATGTCTCTTCACTCGCGTTGACGTCCGAAGACGTCTCTTCACTCGCCTCGACGTCCGAAGACGTCTCTTCACTTGCCTTGACGCCCGAAGATGTCTCTTCACTCGCCTCGACGCCCGAAGACGTCTCTTCACTCGCCTCGACGCCCGACGACGTCTCTTCACTCGCCCGATTCCCGACCGACGTCTCTTCACTCGCCTTGACGCCCGACGACGTCTCTTCACTCGCCTCAACGCCCGACGACGCCTCCACGCCTGACGTCCCTACGCCAGTTGTCTCCACGCCAGACAACGTTTCAACGCTTGACGTCTCCACGCTTGACGCCTCCACGCTTGACGCCTCCACGCTTGACGCCTCCACGCCTGATGTCCCTATGCCAGTCGTCTCCACGCCAGACGTCTCAACGCCCGTCTCATCGTCTGATGTCTCAACATCCGACTCCTCGTCTAACGTCTCAACGCCCGATTTCTCGACTGACGTCTCGCCTGATGACGACTGCTTGCCCGATGTCTCGCCATCTGACGATGTCTCGCCCAACCTGCTCTCGCCCGACTCCTTATCTGAAGACATCTCGCCTGACGACTGCCCGTCTCACGACTACGTTCCTGACGACTACATTCCTGCCGACGGAATTTCTGCCGATGTAGTTCCTGACCTTGAAGCCTTGGTTCCGGACGTGACGTTGCGCTATGGACGGCCGCCCACTTGATGTGACCCTGCGAGATGCACAGTCGCCCGCCTGACGTGACCTTGCGCGATAGGTGGTCTCCCGGTCGCCCGCCTGACATGACCCTACGCGATGGACGGCCTCCCGGTCGCCCGCTTGATATGGCCCTGCACGGTGGATGGCCTCACGGCCGCCCGCCCAACCGTCCATTGCCTGATGTCGATCTCCTTGTCACCCTCTTTGGTCTTTTGATGATTTCTTAGGTCTAGTCTTCGTGTTTTTTTTTCCACAGTTTTCGGTTTAGTCTTTGTGTTTAGTTTCCTCAGTTTTAGGTTTAGTCTTTGTGTTTGGTTCCCTTAGCTTTTCTTAGGTCTAGTCTTTGTTTGTTTCCCCAGTTTTTGTCTTTGGTCTAGTTTTTTTATGTTTAGTTATGTTTAGTTTCCATAGTTTAGTTTTTATGCTTAGTTATGTTTTAGTTTCCATAGTTTTTGTGTGTTAACTCCCAGGCCTCGTCCTGTCGGTTTTTGGTTTTGTGCCCTTGTGTTTTCCTTGTGTCCCTTTGTCTTCCTCGTGTCCTCCATCCTTGCAGTTTCCTCCATCCACCCTAGGTTTTTGGAGTAGTTATTTATTGGGGACACTTGGGGGTATCCTTGAAGGGGGGATACTGTAAGGATAGCTCCATCCTGTGGTCTTTGTCTGTTCTCTTTGTGATGTTTTCCTGTCAGTCAGTTCCTGATGTAATAGAATAATAATAATGTTTAGTAAGGTATTTAAACACTTACTGGGCCACCATTATTGGATGCGCAGTTTAGCAGACTTTAACCTTGCACAAACTGCCACCAAAATGTGCGAGTTCTTCCTTTTTCCGATACTAAATTGTTTTTACTGTGATTAGACAAGAAATGTAATTCCACAGGAAACTTCAATTTATATTGGTCTACCAAAAAATAGACCTTTTATTGAAACTATCACAGAATTACATTAAACATTGGTATCGATATTAGCTCTGATTTAATAACTACGTTGACAAGAATTCAAATTAAAACAAACAGACAATTAAAACTTAACTGTTGGCACATTACTTGACAGATTAAATAGCTTATGAAAAGAAGAAATAGGAGGAAGAAGATGAAAGCTAAGTTAACTGAAATTAATTATTTGAAACAACCAGAGTGGCACCTTTCCCATACGGATCAGGCTGAGCCTCCGACACGTGCAGCATACAGACAACGCCTCTTTACCTGGTGACGAGACGTCTTGCGAGGTGAGGACTGAGAAGTTTGTGGACACTAACGGACTGTGTGGTCCAGTGAGCGTCCAGAGGACTTCGTGCGTGTATGACTGGATCAGACGAGCGGGAGCACGCATTCACCGGCAGGAACAGGCCCCAATCGCACTGGTTGGACTTTCAAAGTAAAACTTCAGAAAACAAATTCTTTCAGAAAATGAGTGTTGAGGCACAGCAAGGCTTTGCCGCGACTCTCAGCTGAGACGTGGGTCGTTGACACATGACCGGGCCGTCTCCAGCTTGGAGAAAAACGTCCGTGCGTCTTCCCTTCTCCCCGAGAACTCTAAAACTCAGTGAGTGCTGAGAACTGAGTCCCAGCACGGAGACAAAACAAAACCTGCAGGTGTGAAAACAGAGCACTCTCTGTTTAAGCACAGATGAATTGTTTTTAGAACGGACGGGAGACCGAAGATTAAGTTATGTCTAGAACTTCTCTTTCGTTCCAAAAACAGTTCAAACAAATAGACGGAGAATTGTTCCTTCAACTTTCGACACTTATTCTGCCTAGAGCAGACAGTTCAAAGCATGATCATTCTGAGATGTTCTCTTAACTTTGTCATATTTAAAATATACCAGTTTAGTAAAATCATCATTGAAATGACAAAAATACTGTTTGATCAATTCTGAATTAACACACATTAAAGAGAAAGTTCAATCTGATTAATTAGTGTCCATTAATTCATAATAATTGTCATTTTCCTCTAATCCAGGGACAGTTTTTCCCCCGGAGTAGACCGAGATTAGCCTGTCGTAGAATGACAGGGGATTTTCCCACTTATCCTGACGGACGTTCCTAGCAGCTAAGTAATTAGCATACGATGAAGCAGATTCCCCCACTTTGCAGGAAGCCCGGGCAGGAATCCCAAGGCCCCCATCCATCCATCTAGGATACACAGAACAAGAGGCCTCCTCAGGTGGTTCACCTGATTGAACGTCCATCTTTGTACTGATGTTCTGTGAAAAATCAAATAAAGTGGGTCTCATATCGCAGCTTGCAAATATGCAAAGTGTATGAGCTGCTCAGAAAACATCCAAGATGTTAAATGAAATAAAAATCAGTGATGTCTAGTAATTTGTCGACCTGTGACAAGGTCAAACAAAAACGGCTGTCGTTGTGAGATTTTTTGTGAAAAACCAAGACAAACGATGCTTCCTGTGTGATATTTTAAACTTGCAGTTTACAAACACAGGGACAGAGAGGTAGTTTTGCACAGAATTAAAGATAAACTGTTAAGTTTTATCTAAAAACATACATGTCTGTATTAAATCTGTGTAACTGTTCTGCCATCAACATTTGATTATATGTGAAAATCAAATTAAAGTGTGCTGTGAGTACAATATTCTCAAAATGTTTCCCGTTTAAAACAGGAACAGTTAACATGTACACATTACAGGAAGACTGCGTCTTCTAATGTAACCAGCAGGGGTCACAGCGCTGGAAGTGAGTTTATCACAGCGACTGTAATTTCTCTATCTGACCGCTATAGAGGCGCTGTTATCACCAGCGAGCGAAGCTGCAGTTTTTTAGCCCACAGACATCTAACACGGATGAAAAGCATCAAGCAGACAGATCTAAAGCGTAACGTGATAAGCTCTAGAACCCAGGCTCACAAAAACGAAATCATGTGAGCAAAATCGGTTGAACTGTGAAACCTTTTAAACTGCGTTTAAAAGAAATAAGGTCGGTCCTCATAAAACCGGCAAAATCGGTGTCACGTGACCTGGTCACATGGCGATCGGCAGTTTTTCAGAGCAACCGGCTCTGTCCACCCACTAAAATCTCAAAAACACCGCGATTAAACAGTCTTTTCAAAGACAGTAATGGACAAACAAGCACGGAAACTCGTCTGGGACAAGTAGCAAGTGAAATTTGACGAGGAGCGGGGCTTCACCCACTGCGCATGCGTCAACACATACAGCGTAATCGACCAATCACAGCGAAGACAGAACTGTAGTTCTAAAACCCAAGTGTTCATGGGAAATTGTGTCTTCCAAACCTAACGCCACCCACTAGTGACGTGCCGTTCGAGCGGTGTGTTCACGGACCTGCGGTCGGTCGAACAAAAGCGTGGAACGGTCTTTTCAACATTCTAAAACAGTCATAAATATCGCAAAACACCGCGGTTAAGCCAGTCTTCGACGATATCACGCGCATAGAACTCAAACAACACAAATAAACCGTCACAAATGTGTACAAAAATGAATCTGACAACCAGAGTCTACAGAAACCAACGTTCTTGAACGCGACACACAATGGACCAATCACAGCGTTTTAAGCAGCCATCTTGTCTCTGTACCGTTTAGCAGTAGCTCGATCCAAAGTACTGGACTCTCTTCCACAAAATAAACGACTTTTACACCGCAGAAAATTCTGTTAACGAGCACAACACATCCAAGCCAACTCTCACGCCCCCAGGGGAGGCAGCACGCTAACTGTGTACAACAACGGACTTTACGTCAAACGGAACCGGATCTCGGTCCGGCCCAAACTAGCGGAGTGGGTTTTCCCGAACCTCGGCAAACACGTTGTAACAGATTAGGTAAAAATGGAGCAGCAAATGTGTGACACAGCTTCAACAGAAAATCGCAGATGTAATAAAATGAAGCAGAGGTGACACGGCGGTCACAAAACGAAAAAATGCATGCAGTCTCGCGACACGTAATGAAACGTCTCACAAAAACAAACATTCATTCATCCGCAGCTCCAAAACATACGTTCAAAAGTGAAAGAAAAGAATAATTTTAACGGGAAAACTCACCAGACAATGCCACAATCAGCAATCTCTGAGACACTCACCAGCCAAAACTATCCTTATAAGCCCAAAACCAGGCAAACTAATGCCAACAAACACCGTAACATCAAGCTACACAAAACAACTTAATAAACGTTCCAGGAACTCGGACGAGCCACCAATTGTAATAGAATAATAATGATGTAGTAAGGTATTTAAACACTTACTGAGCCATCATTATTGTAGATGCGCAGTTTAGCAGACTTTAATCTTGCACAAACTGCCACCAAAGTGCGAGTTCTTCCTTTTTCCGATACTAAATTGTTTTTACTGTGATTAATCAGAAATGTAATTTCACGCTTAGACTTCAATTTATGTTGGTCTACCAAAAAAATAGACCTTTTATTGAAACTATCACAAGAATTACATTAAACATTTGTATCGATATTAGCTCTGATTTAATAACTACGTTGACAAGAATTCAAATTAAAACAAACAGACAATTAAAACTTAACTGTTGGCACATTACTTGACAGATTAATAGCTTATGAAAAATAAGAAATAGGAGGAAGGAGTTCTGGAGCTAAGTTAAGCTAAAGTTGTTTACTTTGAACCAGACTGGGTGACACCGTTTCCCCCACACGAGCAGACTGCTGGGCTCCCGCACGCTCAAACACACCACGGCTCGTTACCTGTTGGAGGTTCGTCTCTTGGAGACAAGAGTGGAGAAGTTTGTGGACACACACGTGGATGGGTTTGTCCAGTGGCCGTCCAGTTGGACTTCAGCGTGAGTGTGCTGATTCACGATACGAGGAACTCGCCTCCCTCGGCAGGGACCAACGGTCGAGCGCACAGACTGACTTTCAAAATAAAACTTTAGAAAACAAATTCTTCCAGAAGAGTGACAGGATCACAGTAAGGCTTTGCTATGATCCTAGCGGAGACGTGGGTCGTTGACATATGACCGGGCCGACTCCAGCTTTCCCAGGGAAGAGAAACAGTTGCAAGTAGTTCTCCTCCAAAAACTAACTTCCAAATAGGAAGTGCCCATTATATGGGGGAGGTGGGGTCTCCCCACCTCCTCAACGGCTACAGGCTGGTTAACAAAATAAAAGATGGAAGTATGATCCCATAGGCAGAAAGTCTCTTGACGGACAACAGGAAAACTGTTTACATAAATCAGCCAGATGGCCTGCCTGTGAGCACAGCTAATGTTATGTCTAACTTCATAGACAACACAAAAGAAGCTGCAAAATAAACGTTTACTCTGACCTTGTGCTTTAGATTCAAAGACTGCTTGCTTCTGCAGAAATAAACCAGCCGAAGGGTCAAAGTCATGCAAGTAACAGATCATCATTGAAATGACAAAAATACTGTTTGATCAATTCTGAATTAACACACATTAAAGAGAAAGTTCAATCTGATTAATTAGTGTCCATTAATTCATAATAATTGTTAACCAAAATAGTGTTTACTCGTCTCCTTGAAGGCTTCAAGAAGGTGTAACACTGAGAGTTTCAGAGAGATGCAGAGAGGCCCATATCCCATACGGACATGAGAGTGCTGTATCCCTACACTGATTTATGTTAGTTTTATTAGTTTTCCTTGTTCCAGTCCTGTTCTATATTTCTAATTTAGTCTCCATGTTTACTTACTCTTAGTTTAATCTTCAGTCTTGTCATCCTAGTTTAATTTCATGTTTCATGTTTAGTTTCCCAGTCCTGCTCTGTGTCCCTAGTTAATTGTTCCCAGGTGTTTTTAATTGTGTCCTATCTTGTCTGTGTATATATATACTCTGCCTGCCAGTCTGTCCTTTGTCGCTGTATCGTCTAGTATTCCCCTGTGTTCTCTCGTTCCTGGTTCATGTGAGTGTTTTGGCTGCCATGACAGCTGTTTTTTTTTTTATTATTATTAAAGTGTTTATTTTATATAACTTCCTGGCCTCCGAGATTCTGTCTGTACCACTGGATTTTAAACTTGTCTTCTGAGTAAATCCTGACAGTCTGCTTTGCTTGTTTGTTACTATTGTACAGCACTTTGGTTGGCCTTGTTGCTGTTTAAAGTGCTCTATAAATAAATTGGTATGGTATGGTATGGTATCTGTTTTTCTAGATCCTTCAGATCTTTTATTATTTTAGCCTGAGACCCATCATGTGCTTTGATCCAGATGTTTCCATTTGTTGTCTTAGTTGATGCAATTTTTTTCCTGTTTTTTAACAACCTTGCTTCACTTGTAATATTTCCTTTTTTTTTGGTGGGGGAGGTGTTAGATGTTCATTTATGTATACATTTAATAATAATAATAATAATAATAATAATAATAATAATAATAATAATAATAATGAATTCAATTTATAACGCACTTTTCATTAATGAAAATCTCAAAGTGCTACAAGGTGCAACAGAATTAAATGTCAATAAAACAAGTAATAAAACAAGTAAAATCAATAACAGTTTGGAACATTTGTTCCCTTCAGTTTTTTTGCTTGCATTATTACATTGTTTCTTGACTTCCTGCTAATGAACCTGACATCTGTAGATGGTTTGAATTTTTCTGATTTACTAGGTAGGGTGTGACAAATTGAAATGTCTTCATATTTTATGTCACTGTCCTTGTCCTGTAAAAAAGTCACTACTTGCTCTTCCAGAGTCTGTATTTCTTATTGTGGTGCATCCTCTGTCGTGTTAGCACCAGCAACAGTTGCTGCATATGACTGGTGCCTAACTTCAAGTACAGTGATCACCAAGTTGTCTTGTCTTGTGTATTGTTCTAAGTCATCTACCGGTACATTTTGTTCCAGTTCAGCTATTTTATTGTCTTTGTTTCTTATCAGATCTTTCAGTTTTCACTTCCTCAATCAAACCAGTCAGGAGATGTTGTTTAGATGATAATTTTAACAGTTCAGCACTCATATAGTTTAATGAATTTTTAATTTCTAATTTTAATATCATTCCAGATCGTGGCTTCCCTGCAGCAACCCAATCCTTTTAGGCTGCTCTAGACTCAGCATGCACACAGAGGCATACTTTGTCCAACCTGGTACTGACACATACTTTGTTGGCTTTTTTTCGGCAAGGAACCTACTGTCATTATTAAGGCAATCAGTAATATGTTCACAGTTAGCCTTGTCATACAACAGTTTCCCTATGTGTCTCATGTGTCTGACGGGAGAGGATGCTGGTGTGATGTCGTGATGTTCACCGCTTCTCCACGCTAAAAAGTTATTTTACTGTTGCTATTTTTTGGACATTTATCTGGACTTATTTTGTTCAGTGGTTTTTTTAATAAGGACTTTACGGACAGCTTAGTTAGCATTTCCTAACTGGAATTTGGGCTGTCTACCTCTCATTAACTCCAGCACGAACTTGCTTGAAGAACTACGTAGCTGCAATTATTGTTTTGCTTACCTGTTGCCTGTCAACCTCCTGTGTCATCTAGACTGTTCTGGATTTTCTCTTAGGCTCCCCTTCAAGATATGCTCATTCAAGTTACATCTCACTGCTTCTTGGTTATATCTTTCGGAGCCGTGGGTCTGCTGTTAGCGGCTAGCTCTGTGCTAGCTTCCCCCGGCTTGGCTGGCACGATGTTGACCTACTCCGCTTCGCAGCTGATTGGACTTGACAACTGCTCCATTCCACCTTCTGTTTCCACCATCAAACAACTGGGACTTCTGCGTAGACCTTGTTACATCCACAGAAGCTCTCGGAAGAAATCCATTTATTCTGGGCAAGCTGGCTCTGAATCGATTCCGTGTATCTGGTCCAAGAGACGTGTCGCACCTCGATTACGTCATCGGAACGCTGCGTCTGTAGTCCCTTGTAGTCCACAGCGCACGAAGTGGCAAGGAAAACGTGGAGTGGACTTCAGTCTGCTTAAACCGGTTCAAAAGGCTTCTACTCAAACTGGTATTAAATTAGAACTTTTCAATGTACAATCATTATCCAACAAATCATGTCTAATTCATGATCACATTCTGGAGAAGAACTTGGACCTCATGTGTCTTACAGAAAGTTGACATCAACCAGATATGTACAGTTCTCTAAATGAAGCTTGTCCCTCTGGATACAGTTATCTGCAGAGAGCCCGCAGCACTGGCCGCGGTGGTGGTCTGGCTGTAATCTACCGCAGTAATTTAAAATTGTCACATCTGGCTTCTCAGGACTTTTCCTCTTTTGAAAGTTTAGCCTTCAACCTCAAAGCACCACTCCTGGTGAACGTTATATTGATTTATAGGCCTCCCGAACCTCATGTTTCCTTTAACTCAGAGATGCACGACCTCCTCACTTTTTTCTGCAACTCCCTTGTGAAAACTATCTTTCTTGGCGATTTAAATATCCACATGGACAATTCCTCTTCCCCTCTGGCAACAGATTTTAAGTCTCTTTTGGACTCTCTCAATCTCACCCAACACGTGGACGCCCCTACGCACAACAGGGGGCATACTCTGGATTTGGTGATTAGTGTATTCGTCCGTGTAAAATACGTTCCTGTGTATAATACGCTTTGTCCAATTATTGCCAATAAACCAGAAAAAAACGTACACAATACGCTTCAGTGTTTAATACGCATTTATTATGCGTCACCGCGACACGTCAGCACCTCATTTGCCCTGCTTAAAATGGCGGCCACAGAAGCGGGCGAGCACTGAAGGAATTTACAACAAAACACGGTAAAAACTATTATTTCTTTGCGAGAAAAAATATATTTCTTAGCTGACTTCATAGCAAACGGGCTCCTGAGCTTAACAAAACTAACGAAATGTTCAAATCAGTTGGATTTTAAAAAGTAGTTTGCCGATTTTTATGCAGGTGGGTCGGACCAGACGTTTTCTTTCTTTAAATTTAGCTAAATAAACGCTTAAAAATGGTGCAGGTGTGCGGACGTGCAATGAGCTGCTGCTGAAAGAAACTCTAAACCTGTGCGTGAGTATTATGTTCTTAATATTCTGAATAGTAGCATTGCTACAAGTGTGGTCCCAGATGCCTTCAAACATGCAGTGGTCACTCCGTTATTAAAGAAACCCGGTCTTGACCCTTCCGCCTGCGCAAATTACAGACCAATATCAAGACTCCCCTTTATGTCCAAAATCCTCGAAAAACTCATTTCTATTCAGTTAAATCAGTTCTTAACTGAAAACAAAGTCTTTGAAGTTTTTCAGTCCGGTTTCAAACAGCTTCACAGCACGGAAACAGCTTTGGTCAAGGTTTTCAATGATATTCTTGTATCAAATGATTCTGGTCAGTTTGTGGTACTTGTACTCCTTGACCTTACCGCTGCTTTTGATACCGTCGACCACAGTATTCTCTTATCACGGCTCGAACACTGGGTCGGGATCACAGGTGCTGCATTAGACTGGTTCCGCTCATACCTCGCTGACAGAAGTTTTTGTGTTAAGGTCGGGAACAGTGTATCCCCTTCAGTGTCTCTCTCCTGCGGGGTCCCACAGGGCTCTATTCTCGGTCCACTTCTCTTCACGCTCTACATGCTCCCACTGGGGACCATCCTCAGAAAACATGGAATATCATTCCATTGTTACGCAGATGATTGCCAGATCTACCTGCCACTGAAACCAGCAAATACAGGGTCCCTCCACTCTCTCCTAAAATGTCTGGACGACATTAAGACTTGGATGGCTTCAAACTTCCTAAGTTTTAATGACCAGAAGACTGAAGTCATCATCTTCAGCCCTAGCTCAGCTGCCGCCTCTGATGAAATAAACTTGGACTCCCTCCAGCCGTACCTCAAACACTCCGTAAAAAATCTTGGGATGGTTTTTGACTCGGACCTTAAGTTCGATAAACAGATCAGCTCCGTTCTCCAGAAGAGTTTCTTCCAACTGCGGCAGGTTGCTAAGCTCAAGCCGGTGCTGTCCAGACCTGATCTCGAGACACTAATCCATGCATTCATCACAACCCGCCTGGATTATTGTAATGCACTGTACGCTGGGATCAGTCAGGCCTCCTTCTCACGCCTCCAGCTCGTGCAAAATGCAGCAGCTCGGCTTTTAACCGGTACACGTAAGTTTGAGCACATTACACCTGTTCTCTCCTCACTGCACTGGCTCCCCGTGCGAACTAGAGTCGACTTTAAAATCCTGTTGTTGACCTACAAATGCCTGAATGGCCTCGCTCCCCTCTACCTCTCTGAGCTGCTGGAACCATATGTTCCACCGCGGGCCCTGAGATCATCTGATCAGATGCTCTT
>JBBPBX010029773.1:0-29865 GCA_038048925.1 Garcialebias charrua
GTGCAAGGTAAGAAGGAGCATCCACAGGCATATTACCAGAGAATGTTCCAGGCTTTCTTTGGTAATCGCAATGAACCGGGCATGGAGGACGACGTAGGTTTTAAATACCTTTTCGGTAAAAACCTCCACCCTGATATAAAAGAGTCAGTTCAAGTGATGGCTAATTTCAGAGACAAGACCATCAAGGAAATGAAACAATGCGCCGTAAATGTTTTCGAGGCCCGCATGGAATGCAGAACACCCGTAGAGGTGTTCACGAGTGCGAGAGCCGACTCCCAATCGCTGGAACTGGAAGGGACGCGAGCACCAGCTCCCTATCCACCGACAGGCGAAAAGAAACAGACCTTTCACCCTGACAAACCACAAAGTGGGGGTGTCCGCTTGAGGAAAAACCCAAGGTGGCTCAAGCAAAACACGGAGGGTGAACAAAAGGATCAAAAGGGGGGTGCGCGTCCAACGAGTAAAGATTATGGGTACAAGGGTAACCCATATAACCAAGAAGATTATGGGTACAAGGGTAACCCATATAACCAAGGGTGGTCCCAGCAGGAACCCCCGAACCAAGGGTGGTCCCAGAGGGGACACCCGAAGCCAGTCTGGGCCCGGAAGGGGCCCCCACGCCGTGGACCTGCTCCCCCTACCCCTCAAACTGAACAGTCCGAGACAGACAAAAAATCGCAGAAGTCCCGGAGGAAAGGCCGTAGCCCTCTGTCCCCAGAAGTCAAGGAGGAAATACGTCAGATGTTCGACACGTGGGAAAATACTAAAAATGAGAACAAACCCGGTGTGATGTGTAGCACTATCATTGATAGTAACTCTGAACATTCTAACAACAACAATGCCACAGTTGCTGGCAGTCACCAAGACATTGGTGGCCAGGATGCTGACAATCAGGGTAATGACAGTCGAATCGTTGACAGTCCAGAATGTGACAGTCAACAGAACGTTGACTGTAACCATGACTTCATTGCTACGGAGCCTGAGCACCCCTCGTCAGAAAAAGGGGGGGAAAGCTCACTCACCGTTGAAAGTGGCTCGCCACGAACTGAACAGTCAGACCCATGTGTGTCTGCACTAACAGTACTGATAAATGAAGGTCACACAGTCAGGGGTAGGCGTGATAAACGTCGGAGACAACCTGGTGAGTTCCTGTGTGACATTATCAGAAAGGGGCCCGCTAAGAAGGCTTACCTGTCCATCACGTTGGAAGGGATCCTCAGAAAAGAGGCCCTCTTGGATGGTGGGGCAGACATATCCGTTATGTCACCCACACTGTTAGAAGAGCTGCGGCTGGCCGCTAGCGGTGTTGACAGGGAAATACCCCTCAGAGAATGTGCTATAGTTTTGCAGGGTCTCTCGGAGACGAGTACAACCTAGTGCTGGACGATAATTCAATAACGATAAATATCGCGATATATTTTTATTCAATAACGATGATATGAAGTTTAAGCATATTTTCGATATTTCGATAGGATTTTACAACGTTTTTCTGTTTCTGTTCGGGTTGGAGCGGCTGCTTCAACAACCCGCCCGGACAGAAAAAGCTGTGACACAAAACGTGCGTGGTGACGTCGTTGTTACGCAGCGCTCACTCCAGCAGCAGGCGTTAGCGGTAGCAGGCTAAAAGCTAAGCTAGTCTCCAAAGCGCGTTAAGTTTTCGCTTCAAAACGAGTCAAACGAGTGCTCATGACCGTCAGAATGTGACTGAACAAAGTTTCACAAGCGAAGAGAAAGAGACGACATCACTGATGAGAGGAAAGACTAATTCGTAGGTGTGGACGTAGTTCGGTTTTGTTAAACTGCAGGTCTCATCTGCAGCGAGTCTTACTCGGTTTCTTTATTTTGCAAAACGTGACAAAGTCGTTCTAACTAGCGGTGGAAACATCTAACTTGTTTAATCTGAAGAGTTTCCACTCGATAGAATATGATGAGAGCCAGAAGATGAAGAACAATAAAGTTTGAGCCAACGTTTCCCTGAAACTACGACGTAAACAAACAGCCCCAGCGCTGCATGTTTTTTTATTCAAAATAAAACAAATTCATCAGAAAAAGAAAAAACACTGAATGAAAATGTGCAGAAAGACGAAAATAGTGTTTTAATATCTGCCCCTTGTTTAAAAAATACAAAATAACTACAAACAAACAACAACCTTCACTTCACCTGCAACACACCTTCCCAACAACTTTGATTTAATCATATTTTAAAACATATAAATAGTTTTAGAAGATATCAAGTCAACACAATCCTGTTTCCTGATTTACAACTCAGCTCCTTCAAACTAGTCCTAAATGGAGGTTTTACAAACATTTACATTCCCTTCAGGGTTTAATAACTTTAAACAAATTTTAATTGAATATTTGGGGGGTAATTTTTTTTTCAGTTTTATACATGACTTGTAAAATACTATGTTCAACCAAATCATAAAATTTTAATAATTTAAACTGATGAAATATTTGTTGGGTGACCATAGCACTTCCTACTAATAATTCTTGTAGCTCTTTAAAAACAAAACAAAAAAAACAGGGTTTGTAATAGTTTTACATGCTTTTCCCCAAACTTCAATACAACAGATTAAATATGGAACAATCATTACATTATTCAATATATTCAAAACTTTGTCATTCAAAAACTATTTTACTTTATACAGTAATGCAATTGATTTTGTTATTTTTATTCTTAAGTAATTTCCATGAGATTTCTATGTCAGCTTCTTATAAATAACAACACCCAAAAGTTTTATTTAATTAACTATGAATTTCAATGCTGTAAATTTTAAAGATGTTTAAAGTTAAAACTATTAATATTGACACAGTTGAGAATTTTATGGCAAGAAAGTTCATGCTCAATAATCCACGTACCAAATCCAATAATTTTCAGTCGGGTCATCTGGAAAGTTTCTTTTTATAGAAATTGGATGGAGGATGGAGGGTGAAACGTTTCTATAAAAAAGAAAGTGTCCAGATGACCCGACTGAGAATTATTGGGTTGAGAAGTTTATGTTTATTTGATGGTGATTTCCATCTTTTTGGAGGCTAAATACAAATACAAGGAGAACATTAATTTATTTGTATAGTTTATAGTTTTTTTTAGGCTTTTATATTGTTTATATCGATATCGAATTATATCGATATCGACCGAAATTAAGAACTATATCGTGATAAAAATTTTGGCCATATCGTCCAGCCCTATGTCCATCCAATGTCTTTGGCTGCCAAGCGGACATCGGGGCGAGCTCCCGGCCGCAGATGGCCTCTCCGCCGCCCGTCGGCTCGATGTCAACGGTGGGGTCCGCTTTAGCATTTTAGCTCTGCCATTGGCTGCGCGTTAGCCCATCCCATGAGCTGGTGGTGTCGGCCGGCGTGGTGGGATGCAGCAGAGCGATCGGCGGCTGCAGCTCCGGGCCTGAGACGCCCACAGAGTTCACCAAGCGTTTTCCAGCTCATTTATCTGTATAAGGCAACCTCTTATCGGACACACAGTCCTCCAAAGCAGGCTGTAGAGGCTGGAACTAACCGAAGGTAACCGCAAAATGGCGGAGGCGGCATTTTCGGAAACCACCGGAAACTCCGCAAATTGGCTTAAAAATTATAATTATAATTATACTTTATTTATAAAACCATTTAAAACAACCACAGCTGCAACAAAGTGCTGTACACATGAAATAAAGAACATTTAAACACATTAAAATTATTATTTTTTTAAAAATATTTCATATTTTTATTAATATGATGCGTTGCCGTAAGTCAGAGTTGCCGTAAGTTTAGGGCGCCGTAACTCGAGGACCACCTGTACAAGTATGTGAGGGTGCCAGTCCCTATACCAGCATCGGTACATCAGGACACCACTAGTTAAATAGAAGCGCTCTAACTTAGCTTCACCTCATACTTTTGTACAATCCAGTTGTTTAGAAATAGCTGATTAAAATGAGATGTCTAATATTAAATGGATGAGGAGGCAAAAAATAAATAAATCAAAAGTTCTGATACATAAATCTGCCTCCAGTTAGTGGAGTAATCATAGATCTTTGTTAAGCTTGACTTTTTTTATCGCCTTCTTGCATAGACCAAAATGTTAACACATCACATACTCTGAGTACTAGCGGATTGACATTTTGCAATATTGCATGAGACTGTGTATAATGTTATTTATAAGTTGTGACCAAAACGGTTACAGTGCCGTCACTTCTCATAAAAAAAAAATTTACATAACATTTTGGCACGAAAGATGAGCGGCAACATGCATTTCTATATTTTGAAATGATATTGGTGAAGATAAAGGGCGAGATACACTCGCGCGTCCTCACGATACGCCAATACGCAGCTTACGTATGCCCCGTACGCAGCGTAGCCCCGCGTAGCCCCTCAGGGCAAGTACGCGCAAAGGTATTTTTTTACTACGCATACGCGATTCGCATACGCGATGCGCGGTGTCTGACCTAAACTTCCCCGGCTCCGGACTGTTTTGTATGTTACACAAATGAAATAAATTCCTCTTTTTTATCGCTGATCGGGCCTTTTCTTTTGTTTTTTTGCCTAAAGTCAAGTAACCGCTTCTTCCTCCGTTCACTCGATGAATGAAATGAATGAATTCAGGTCCTACCTGGGTGCGCGATGTTTTATATATTCCCTGGTGGGCTGTGGTGGGCTGTGGGCTGCAGGAAAAGCACTCCCTGTTATTATTTTTATTTCTGAGAGAACTTTTTATAACATATATAGTAGAAAGACCGTATCAGAACACCGCAGAAGTCTGAGCGAGCTGCTCACGATAGGTTTCACTTTGAGCTGACTGAAATCTGTCAATCATTTCAGTAGGCGTGTCAAAGTGACCAATCAGCGAGCTCAGTTGAGTCCTCTCCGTGGACGAAAAACAGCGGAAGTGACGATCGGAAGTGACGGTACGGAGGAAATGACGTAGAATTTGGAGCGAAAACACGAGAATCTACGCGAGAACATCAGCCGGGCTGTAGCAGAGGCTCCGTATACGCGCGTATACGGGCATATACGCGCGTATACGGAGTCTGCTTCACTGTATCTCGGCCTTAACTGATCTCATCTGCAGTTCGCCCCAGGATACGCACCGCTTTTAAAAAAAAGTCATCAAACATAAAAAAGGTTTAGAAACTGCTTGTTTAATTTAACATTATGATGTACACTTCACGGCCACGTTGTAAGGTCCGCCTGCTTAATTACTTGTTGACACAAATAGTTAATCAGCCAATCACATGGCAGCAACTCACTGGCTTTAGGCATGTGGACGGGTTGAAGACGTTCAAATCGGTTAGCAGGAAAGGAAGAAAGGGGATTTAAGTGACTTTGAATGTAGTGCGATTGTTGGTCTTGGTATTTCACAAACTACTGATCTACTGGGAAGGGTTTAAAGAGAATTATCCAAAAAGGATAAATAATCCAGCAGTAGTGTGGACAACAAAGTCTTGTTAATGTCAGAGGTGATGATATCATTCCTGATCTTATCCATCCTTGTCACTCCTAAGGAGAACCTCAGCATCTTCATTTCTGCCACTTCCAGTTCTTTCTCCTGTCTTTTTGTCAATGCCACTGTCTCCAGACCATACAACATAGCTGGTCTCACCACTGTCTTGTAAACTTTTCCTTTGACCTTTGCTGACACCTTTTTGTCACAAATCACTCCTGAAACTTTTCTCCATCCGCTCCATCCTGCCTGGACTCTCTTTTTCACCTCTTTACCACATTCCCCATTTTCCTGGACAGTGGACCCCAAGTACTTGAAGTCCTGCACCTTTGTGACCTCTGCTCCTTGTAGCCTCACTGTTCCACTGGCCTCCCTCTCATTCACACACATGTACTCTGTCTTACTACGGCTGACTTTCATTCCTCTTCTTTCAAGAGCATACCTCCACCTCTCCAAGTTCTCTTCCACTTGTTCCCTGTTCTCACCACAGATCACAATGTCATCTGCAAACATCATAGTCCATGGGGATTCCTGCCTGACCTCATCTGTTAGTCGGTCCATCACCAGAGCAAACAAGAAGGGGCTCAGAGCCGATCCTTGATGCAATCCCACCGCCACCTTGAAGCTATCTGTCACTCCCACAGCACATCTCACCACTGTCCTGCTGTCCTCATACATGTCCTGTACCAGTCTAACATACTGACATAAGAGTGTGTCTCAGTTTAATTTTTGTTAATGATTACAAATCAGCTTATTTTATAAAAAGCCATATATAGGTCGCACCTGAGTATAGGTCGCAGGCCATGAAAAAATGATAAAAAGGTGCGACCTATACTCCGAAAAATACAGTAATTTGTTTGTATTTTCCAAGATGTAGCAGCAATTATTTATAATAGTATTTTGTAAGTTTACTAGTAATAGCAGTCCAAAAAAAAGATTAAATGGATTTTATAGGGGTCATTACTTTTGTTTTTAACCACTGAATAGTTTCTGCATGCCAGTTGTTAACCCTTGTCCTTGCAGTGTTCATCAACATGCTTTTATGTTCTGTTTAAACAGATTAGCTAAATTCTAGTTAAATTTTGTGTATTAAAACTAGGGCTGCCCAATGAGTTAAAAATGTATTGCAAATGATTCAATAATTTGCGAACCACTAAAGCTACATGCAAAAATAATAATAAATTGAGCAATCTATTGGAACCACACTCCACAGCTGACAGAACATGTGGGTTCATCACAACAGATATCATCAAACATAATATTCAAAAGGAATATTGAAATAATATGTTTCCTTGATACAGTGCAGCTTTTCATAAAACTGAGTGAAACAGCTTCACTGCATCACTGTCGGTATCCTGAATGATGAAAACATTCCCATTCCATATACTCACGCAAAAGCATCATATAACTAGGACATGTGCAGAACTGGTAGAAAATTAAAATGAATTCCTGCTCTTATAGGGTGCAATTAAAAACCAGTAACTCAACAGCTACTCATTAAAACACTTTCAGTGGGATGACAGAAAATCGTTAGATTTTTCCATTATCCAGCCTTTAGACAAGGCCAGGAAAAAAAAAAAAAAGGAATATGAATCATTATGAGTGACTGACAGAATAAAAGATAACATTACGAGTCAGTTTAGTTTGAGGAAGTACTGCACCATAAAAAACACGTCTGTCTCTCTGAGCGTGCAGAATTACATCCCTTTAAATTCATAAAACATAACATCAACAGATTAACAACATGTTCTAATAGAAATATTAACACTATGGTAAATGGAGCTTATTTATATAGCGCTTTCCAGCCCCCTATGAGGGGACCCAAAGCGCTTTACAATACCAACCATCCACCCATTCGTACACATTCATACACCGGTAGCGGCAGACTGCCATGCAAGGCGCTTTCCAGTCCTACCGGGAGCAACTCGGGGTTAAGTGTCTTGCCCAGGGACACAACAACACATGGTGTGGGGAACCGGGATTCGAACCTCCAACCTTCCGATCGGGGGACGACTGCCATTACCACTACGCCACGGCCGCCCCATATTCATGCACTGACTGAGGTTATGCCACGTTCCCACCAAACGCGCCGAAGCAGCCACTTTACATGCAAAGTCTATGTGGAGGCGCGGCCAGGCGCGGCCAGGCGCAGCGCGTCTTGAGCAGTTCAAGCAGCGCGGCAGCGAGCAGCAGTACTTTCCCACGCACGCGCGCATCCAAAGCAGACGAGGCGTCGAGCAGCCAAAGTTCATTCAAATGAACTTTGGCTGCTCGACGCGTCGCAGCAACCAATCGGGAGAGACTCTGCTATGTGATGACGCAACAACGACGGGACTGTTTTTGGACTTTTTGAACTTACCCCAACGAGCCTCCATGAAGAAACCAGCCTCCGGTAAGAAACTTGGCATTTTTACAGTTGCTGCTGTCTGCTCGAGCGTACGATCACCCCAAACATAAAAAAAAAAACGTTTTAATCTCAACAAAGACCTTCGGAGCTGCAGTTCGGCTCGTAGAAAACCCACTCAAGTAGTAACGGGGCTCACGTACAGCTGATTTTATCTGCCCAGTGTACAGAAAACAAAACAAATCTGACCGGGAAGGGAGCCAGACGCTGCTCCCACTGCGCGTCTGCAGACGCATTCTGTGTGAACAGACATCTGGTGACAAGCAGCAAACACGGTGCGTTGGGAGCGTTTTGACGCGTTTGGTGAGAACGTGGCATTAAGCTTATATTTAGCAAGTTTTTACACCAGCAGGGGCCTCAAATAACAAAAATCATATTATTCTCTGTCAAAATGCCAGATCTAAAGTGGTCACTTTTGTGCAAAACGAGACTCCAAGTACTGTATCTACATTTCATTTTCCACCAACTTGTCTGTATTATCATGTACAGTATTATGTTGTATTAAACCATTTAAAATTGGATTCTGCACCCAGCGGCTCTGAAGCAGCATGTGACTTTTCAGTCATTCTCAAAGACGTATTAGTGACATACAAGTTATTCTTATTTATTAAAAAAATAATAATAATCAAGATTTAATTCTAATAAAACCAGAGCCACTTAACCAGTTCAGTCTTATAAAGAGTGCAAACTTTTATTTAAGGACTTTTAGGTTTTAAATAACTAGAAATGCTTTCTAACTACAACTCAAGAGTGAGACAGTACTGTATACGGTACTTGTACCTTATCTTCCCGTCCTCTACTGGCACTGAACTTTGGAAAGAGGGTCAAGGGAAACAACCCGGACGAGCAAACCAGCAGGAAAATCTGATTAGCCGCTGGTTTCACTACCACAATGGAGAGAATATCTAAGCAAACTCTCTACACAAATACAAACTGTTCTTTCACTATCTCCACGGGCTGCACAACATTCCAGGGTATTAAATGCCAGAGGTGGACTAAATAACCAAGTTCATTTACTTTAGCTATGCTGCAGCTGCAGCTTATATGACAGCTTTATTTACAAATCACTTCCTGGAGTGAAAGAATGGATAAACAATGCAACACTTTACAGGCCACTTTGTTAGGTCCACCAAGCAAGTATCAGTTCAGACATCCTCCTCAGAACTATTTTAATTATTCATGGCATTAATTCAACGAGATGTTGGAAACGTTCCTCAGAGGTTCTGGTTCTTCTTGACATGTTAGCATCACAGTTTGTGCAGATTTGTCAGCAGCAGATTACGATGTGAATCAGCCGTTCCAAAACATCCCAAAGATGATCGATTGGATTGAGATCATGATCTGATGGCTGTGGAGACCCTTGGAGTCCACCAAATCTAGATCATCAGACCAGGCGATGATTTTCCAATTTTTTATATTGTTTAATTTAGGTGTTTCCTGTTCTTAGCTGACAGGAGCGGCACCCGGTGTGGTCTTCTGCTCCTGCAGCCCGACTGTTTCAAGGCTGGACGTGTTGTGTTCAGAGATGGTTTCCTGCAGGCCTCAGTTGGAACAAATCGTTATTTGAGCTACTGCTGCCTTTCTATCACCTTCACCTGCTTATTCTCATCAGAGGTACAGCACATGTTGAACAACTGGGAGATAAAGTTAGGGAGGCCAGACTGAGATGGTTTGGACATGTCCAGAGGAGGGACAGTGGTTATATTGGTAGAAGGATGTTAGAAATGCAGCTGCCAGGAAAAAGACAAAGAGGGAGACCAAAGAGGAGATATATGGATGCAGTTAGAGAGGACATGGAGGTAGTTGGAGTGAGGACAGACGATGCAGAGGACAGAGTGAGGTGGAGGAGGATGACTCGCTGTGGCGACCCCTGAAAAGGGAAAAGCCGAAAGAAGAAGAAGAAGAAGAAACTGAGACACACTCTTACAATAATGTCAGCTAACAAATATATTTTTGTAGGTGTTTATCCTGCTAAAATTATTCATTTATTAAAGAAAAGTTCAGCTCAGACACATATTTGCTATAATTTTTTATCAAACAATTAATTGTTTTTAAGTGTTAATCTTCTTAAAAGCCTTGCTGTGCGCTCCTGTGGAAGAGACATTTGCAGCAGAGCTAAACACGGTCCACATTTTGATGTAGGTGCGACCTATACTCAGGTGCGACCTATATATGGATTTTTCCAATTCTACTCGGGTGCGACCTGTACTCCGAAAAATACGGTTCCGTAAAGAGAAAAATATGAAGTTTGGAAAAAGATTAAAATGGATTTCATAGAACCTAACTAAAGATGGTGACACTAGAAGAATACAGTAATTATTATTTGCGCAGCAGTCTTGTAGTTTTAATTCAAATTTTTGTAGTTTTCAGTGTTATTTCTTCTCTGCTGACTGCTGTAGAGGATAAACTCTTCCCTTTTTCTTTAACCACGCTGCTGGATTTAGCTTTTCCCCTAAATAGAATGGGCATGTTAGTTAATTTGTGGTGTTATTTCAGTTTCCAATTTCATATGTTGGTGCGTGACTTGTAAGCCTGTATAAAACTTCTCGTTCTCACAGCTTCCATTCAGAATTGAAAAAGACTTCTGGACAGAAGTCGAAACGTTTTCTGCAACAAATAAAGTCCAGTTGATCCCGTATTGAACGCCTTTTTTGATTTTTCCATTTAACCTCCACTAATGGGTCTGGGTGAGAGTGTAGATTGTAGCTCCACATCACTGCTGAGACTTTCACATTCAGATCAGAGCATTTGCCGTCATTCATTTTCATATTTGTTAGCTTTACTGCTCAGCTGCTGACTGTGATCTGGACCTTGGGTAAGGTATTTACATACAGCAGCCCCACGGTTTCTGTTCCTCCACCAGTTTGTATCATTTGGATGTCTCAGAGCCAGAATAAAGGGCTTGTCCAGGTGTTTGATTACAGAGGAGGCTGTTAAAATTCACTAATTTAAATGTGGCAGCGTGCAGACACTGCTGGTTCCGAGTTGTTTACAACTCTGATGATGTATTGCTTCAAAAACAACTGTGGAAAGACTCGTGTGGCAAAGAGTCCGGTTGCAGTAACCCGACGATTGTTCTGGTCCCCGGTGTTCTTTAAAGTGTTTACCCCTCCCTCGGTCGAGTGTCAAATAAAACGTTTATTTTAAACAAAAACTACATTGGAACTCAGGAAGTCTTTTAGTTTCAAATGCAAATTTTGAACTCGATGTTCTTTTTCTTTCTAGACCGGTCATTGAGCGATGGCGCTGACGCCCAGCTGCGACTGCCCCCACCTGGACTGCGTGGGCGAGATCACCAAGGAGGAACTCATTCAGAAGTCCCATGTAAGGAGTCCTGCTGACATTTAACTCATTCATTGATGTAACGTCGCTACGTCTAATGCTGAGCCTAATTGTGAGAATGCTAAATCGTTATTACTGAGAATCTTCACCAGCATATTACTGCCTATATTTGTAGGTTTTTTTTTGTACATATTTTGCAATTTCACAAATTTTGAATACTTTGGGCTATTTTAGTTTCTCGTATATCGTAAATTTCTGATCATTCATGCTATAACTTTCAAATTATGATTTTTTTTTCACAATATTTAACTTTATGGACAAATATTTTCACCATGAAAACATCTAGGCCTCTTCCGTTCCTTCAAAACTTCTAGCTGATTTAGCATACTTGATCCATTTTTGTCATCTTATGTAACTTTTAGCTTTCAGGCACAGTTTTGGCACATTTAGCTTGTAGCTACCGTTGAGCTACTTTTAACTTTTAGCTAGCATTTTTTTACTTTTAATTTTTTAGTCAGCCTTTTGCTATTTATCCTCTAACTAGCCCTTTGCTACTTTTGTTTTCTAGTTACCGGTAGTGTTTACTCAGTTTAATTTGTAGTTAATGTTCTGGTTGTTTTTGCCTTTAGCTAACGTTTTGATTAGGGATGCACGATATTGGATTTTTGGCCGATATGCTGATATGGTAAAACTTATTCGGCCGATAACCGATGCCAATACCAATATTTTATAAAGTTCCTTTGTCAGAACATAGCCCTCTTATTTAGGCTTATTTGCCACAAAAATTATTCAGCAGCTGTAAGAGCTGGTGACATATTTTCAGTAACAGCCTGCCATATGATATGCATAGAACTCGACTTATATTAAATGAAAAGTGTTAAATGTTATTTATTAAGGCTGCAACTAGCGACAATTCAGATTGTCAATTAGTCATTAACAATTGAAACGATTAATTGGTTAATCTGATTATGAATCACATATTTATGAAGTGGCACTTATTTAGCTATCACCTTTTACATTTAGCATAAGGTTATTTAAAATGTGGTAGTAAACACACAGAAGATGGATACGTCATTCAAAAATGTTAATCAGCTTTGTTGCTGATATCAATTTAACAGTCCATTTCTCCAACAATAAAAAATATATAGTACTTTTTCTTCCCTGTAAAACAAAGTTGGCACATTTGCAGCAGTAAAATAGTTCAGATCATCCTGTAACGACTGCAAAATGCAGATATTTCAGTCACAGCTCATTCATACAAAGAAATGTCAGCATCTCCACGTGGTCCTGGGTCAGACTTGCTCTCCTCTGAGAGCAGATATTCAGATATCAAAGTTAGGGGTGCAAATCTCTGTGTCTGGAAAATCGATTCTATTCTGATTTTTGGTGTCACGATTTGATTTAAAATCGATTTTTCGATTCAAACGATTTTCGATTCAGAAACAATTTTTTTTTTCATCGAAATGGTCATAAATTCAGCTTCAGTTATGTAACTGACAAGTTGAAAACAATAAACAACAATGTAAACAAATAGAACATTTATTTAAAAGTATTTTAAACTAAGAAGATTAAACAACAATGTAAACAAATGGAAAATTTATTTAAAAGTATTTTAAACTAAGAAGATTAAACAACAATGTAAACAAATGGAAAATTTATTTAAAACTGTTTAAAACTGAGAAGATTAAACAACAATGTAAACAAATAGAACATTTATTTAAAAGTATTTTAAACTAAGAAGATTAAACAACAATGTAAACAAATGGAAAATTTATTTAAAACTGTTTAAAACTGAGAAGATTAAACAACAATGTAAACAAATAGAACATTTATTTAAAACTATTTTAAAATGAGAAGATTAAACAACAATGTAAACAAATAGAACATTTATTTAAAACTATTTTAAAATGAGAAGATTAAACAACAATGTAAACAAATGGAACATTTATTTAAACAATCATTTTAAGCTGAAAATATTAAACAACAATGTAAACAAATGGAAAATTTATTTAAAACTGTTTAAAACTGAGAAGATTAAACAACAATGTAAACAAATAGAACATTTATTTAAAACTATTTTAAAATGAGAAGATTAAACAACAATGTAAACAAATAGAACATTTATTTAGAACAATAATTTTAGATTCCTTATTGTATCAAATTTTTTGCATCATTTGATATTTATACCAAAAATGGGAACAAATTATACAGGAGTGCATAAAATTCTGTAACTTAAATTACCAGTACTGTACAGTATTAGGTTAGCTTAGTTGCCTGGATTTCTCTAAAACGATAAAAGAAAAAGAAAAATCTAGGAGCAAATAATTTATCCATCCATCATCTTTACCCACTTCATCCTTTTCGAGTCTCGGGGGTCACTGATGTCCATGTCCAGTCATCACTGTGTGAGAGGCGGGGGACACCTGGACAGGTCTCCAGTCCATCACAGACAAATAAAATAATTCACAATACTGTATATAAATACAAAAGTAACAGACTTCAGCCTACCATAGTGCATTAACCTTTAACTCAACATAAAATACAGACTTCACAGTTTTTTAAACATATTGATTCATATTTAGTAAATCTTTAACAAAATTTCAAAACCTGTTCAAGTTTACACAAAATCTCTTCTGAACTGTAATTTATAAACATAAATTGTATCATTTAGAACTGGCTCCAGTCGATGTGTCACATCTGGTCTCTCCAACCTGTTAAAAGACAAATTACATTAAGTTTGTTGTACAACTTGTGTACAAGTTTTAGTATAATATGAGAGAAAAAAGTTACCTTTGAGCTGCAGCTGCATCTGAACTCCCACATTACTCTTGTTTCATGCTAGAGCTGTGTGGAGTTTTATCTACATGAAGGAATAACGTACCGGTACGTTGCTTCCAGCGCATTAAAAATAAAACTAAACCCCTCAACTTCTACTGAACTGTCTGTTCGTAAATCCTTTGTCATATAGCAGGAGTTAGAGAGAGAAATATTCGCAGCTGTTTGAGAATCAGCTGGAAGTTTGCAGCAAACTTCGCTGGTCGACTGGTTTCATTTTCATCTTCTGCACATTTTATCGTAGGCTATTTCCAAAATACTGTACCGTAATTTTATCTTACACTTCTTGCAAACAACCGTTCTCTTGTTAAGCTCTGTCTTCCCCAGAACATAATAGGATCTAAAATGATTTTTAAAGACGAAGGAGCAAGTTGAAACGCGCTGTCTCCCTCCTCCCTCCTTGCTAGCAGGCTCCATTTGGAGCTGCCTGGCCAGAGCCCTAACTAGCTTGCTGTACGGTGGCCTAAAGGGCCAAAATTCTCCGCTGTCCGAACGGACACAGGAGCGGAAAACATATAAAATAAAACGTTTTAAAATCGATTTTGGGGCTTTTAGAATCAATTCTGAATCGCCAGGACTAAGAATCTAGATTCTTTAAAAAAATCGATTTTTGCAGCATCCGTAATAAAAGTACCGGTACCCCTACTTTGGATACTTTTAGTTTTTAGCTAGTCTTTTGTTACTTTTACCTAAAAGTAACAAAGTAGGCTTTTTTTCCCCCAGCTTTTAGCTTTCACTTTGTTCCTTTAGCCTTTAGCTACTGTTCTGCTTTATTTAGCTTTTACAACTTAATTTCAGTTTTTCAACAGTCATTTAGCATCAGAAAATCCATCTTTAATTCATTTAGTTTTGTTGTGTTATCCCAATATTTTTATTTTTGTGTTATTATTTTTTTCTATTTACCTGAGTTACACATCTTTTCAGGGCCAGTGCCAAGACTGTCAAGTCAGGGGACCAAACCTGTGGGCGTGTTTGGAGGTAAGCCACTACTTACTTGCCTGAAATGTGTGAAATACTGCCTCATAACACTTTGTTAACTTCCCGGAGCCTTCATCTGCTGATTGTTTCCCTCTCTAGAATGGCTGTGCATACGTGGGCTGTGGAGAATCTCATGCTGACCACAGCACTGTTCACTCTCAGGTGAGCCATCCCAGAGCTGTCCGAGTCTCTTTAAACGAGCAGAAGGTTGTGATTCGGTGGTAAGGAGACATGAAGGAAATAGAACTGAAAGGGAGGATGCCTCGACTGTGATGTTCAGCTGGAAATAGATGAAAAGATGAGGCATAAGTAGAGAGGAGGCACAGATGGAAATCCCAGGCATGAACACCACATCAGAGTCCCGAGAGCATTACTCTCAGTAAAACTACCTCCCGTAGCCTTCGTGCTGCATTTATTTTTAACATGTCCTCCCTCCTTGTGATCACTGAGCCCGCACGTGAAGCTTCAAGCTTTTTGAATTGCAACGCGCTTTCTGCAAAAGCCTTTTCGGACGACTTTCTTCGCCTACTCCACGTTCGATTCAGTTTCAGCAGAGGATCATCCATTATTAATTGCCATTCCTTCGGGAAGTGGGGGAGATTCACTAACGCTGCCGGTTCCATGGTTACAGTCTCCTACAGTCTAGCTGCGTTGCAGTTTATTCAGCCGCTTGTGTTCTCACTGTTGACTAAGGCAAAAAGATAAAAAGGCTAACCCGTAATTTGTTCTGCCGAGTTGCATTTACATCCATAATCCAGACTTGGGCTACACGGGGACGGTTAAAGTGTTTACCGTACGTACTTTAGCAGGCACTAAATGTGTTTTTAATAGAAGGCAACTTTAAATCTTTCTAAAATGGAGCCCGTGCTTAATTAGTGCTGTGGATGCCCCGAGGGATGGAAACATTTGAATTGTAATATCTTAGCTCTGCAAGCAGCAACTGAATCACACCTGATGCTTTTGTACTGAATAATGAGGCAGCAAAACAAAACAGGCAAAATGTTTGCTCAAACGTTTTGGCGTGCACGCCACTGGCTGATTCTGTTCCATCGAGGACAAGCGAGGACTGAAGGGTTCCACTAAAAATGTTGCATCTACTTATTTTAGTTTAAATGTTTGAGGGCACGACAAAAGCCTGAAATGATGGGACAGGTTTTACAACATTGTTTTCTTTTCTGCCGCAGGTTTGGATGTGGATTTTCAGTTTGAGGATAATGTCAAAGGGTTTAACAGAAACACAAGGTTTCTCTGCGTTGCTTAATGTAAAAGCCTGAGCGTTTCATTTGTGCTCTGCTCGGTACATTTTCCTTCATGAATGATTTAAACCGGGGGGAGTTTTGGGGCCTGTGTTCGTCTGGTGTGAAGCTTTTGCGAAATCTGTCCCACTGTGTGAAAGCTAATGCACTCCCTGATGAAGAATACACAGTCAGCTGGTCGGCTGCTGCTCACGTTCAGTCTCGTGTCAACCTGCCAGACCTCTGGTGTTTGTCAGAGCGGCAGTGGGTCATCAGAACTCCGCCGTGCTTCTTTAACAGCACCAATCTGCCTCCTCCTTTCAAGTAACCTCAAACAGCTCTGTTTGAACGTAGTTCGTGCATCTATTTAAATTCTCACACCGGTGGCACACCTGCTTATATCCAACAAACAGTTACTGAGAATAAATTAAGATTAAGGAAAAATATACCTGAAGATTGTGAGTGGAGACGTTTGGTTTATGCATCAGCTGATCAGTTCTCAGAAAAATTTCTCAAGAATGATTATCAGCAAAACAATTTAATGTTTTCACTTTAAACCTTTACTGCTTCAACTTTCAATAGTTTTTGTTTGTTAAGAATATCAAACCTGCTAGACAAGACTGCTTAACTGAACGTTAGCATTTACTGTTCTCTTAATATTGGATACAATAATAAGGGATGTAGTAAGTGAGTACCGTATTTTCCGGAATATACGTCGCAGCTTTTTGTCTATTTTGCATGCCCTGCGACCTATATTTAGGTGCGACCTATTTATGGCTTTTTACCACTTTCGTGTTATTTACGTTCTAAAATAAGCTGATTTGTAATCATTTATTAACAAAAATTAAACAGAGACACACTCTTACAATAATGTCAGCTAACAAATATTTTTTTTAGGTGTTTATCCTGCTAAAATTAAAATACCGGTACATGCAGGTCTGTTCGCTGCTACTGCATGTCTGGTGCTGCGCGTGCACGTTTTGTTTCATCAGACGTAGCGAAACAAATTTTTAAATCCAGCTCATTTCACAATTACGTTCATTTATTAAGGAAAAGTTCAGCTCAGACACATATTTGCTATAATTTTTATCAAACAAACAATTGTTTTTAAGTGTTAATCTTCTTAAAAGCCTTGCTGTGCGCTCCTGTGGCAGACATTTGCAACAGAGCTAAACACTCAGTCCACATTTCCGGGTTGTCTCAGCGGTGACGCGTCACGTCAGCAGTGGATGACGCGTTACGTCGGCGGTGACGTAGGTGCAACCTATATTCAGGTGTGACCCGTATATGGATTTTTCCAATTTTTTGGCAATAATTGGACAAAGCGACCTATATTCCGGTGCAACCTATATACCGGAAAATATGGTAGCTAAAGGATAGCTAAAAGCTAAAAGTAGCAGAGGTGTAAGGGTTGAACGACTACGGTACATAATTAAAAAACTTGACATTAACATAATAAAACTCGAGTAGAACTCATGTAGTTGATGACATCATAGGATCCCAAGATGCAAATAAATAAATAAAAACGCAAAAAAAGTCATTTATTATTTACAAAAAAAAAAGACCAGCAAAACATCAGGAGTGTATACATGCTCCTACTATTTATCATACTGGAANGAGTGCCAAGTCTGTCCCCAGATGTGACTTCTTGTTTTGACCATAACGTATGTCTAGGTTAAAACTTTGAAGCGCCATGAGCCACGTTGCAACACGTGAGTTTGTTACCACACCATCTCTGATGCGTTGGCTGTTTAGGAATGTCACTGGCTGGTGTTGTGTTTCCACAATGATTTTCTGTCCACCAATGTAGCTGGAGAAATGTTTTACTGCCCACACTGTGGTCAGTAGAGCTTTCTCACAGTCTGAGAATCTCAACTCGGGGCCTGCCATCGTTTTGCTGGCGTAGGCCACTACACGTTTGTCTCTGTCGTGTATTTGGTATAGACCTGCACTTATGCAATGAGCTGAGAAGCCCACTTCCAAGTAAAACTCTTTGTTGTAGTCTGGGTAGGCTAAACATGGGGCTGACTTAATCCTGTTTATAAGAGCGTCCATTGCCTGCTGCTGTTTGTCAGTCCAGACGAATGGAACGTCTTTCTTTAGGAGTTCAGTCAGTGGCTTTGCAAGGTCTGCATAGTTCTCTATGAACTGGTTCGAGTAGTTACACACGCCAAGAAAACTTTGTAGTTCTTTGAGATTGGTGGGGACTTTGAGATTGTCAAGGCCTTGGGTGCGAGTCAGCTGTGGTTGTACTCCGTCTGGACCTACAAGCACTGGCCAAGAAGGCTCACCAGCGCCTCTACTTTCTCCGCAAGCTGAAAAGGGCTGGAGCTTCAACCTCCATCATGTGCACCTTCTACAGGGGAGCCATAGAAAGTGTCCTGACAAGCTGCATCACGGTGTGGTTTGGTGCATGCACTGCATCCTGCCGCAAGAGCCTCCAGCGCATCGTGAAAGCAGCTGAGAAGATCGTCGGCACCTCCTTGCCCTCACTGCAGGACTTACACAGCAAACGCCTCACTCGGAAAGCCCACTGCATGGCAGGTGATCCCACACACCCACTACACAGCCGCTTTAGACTGCTGCCATCAGGGAGGAGACTGAGGAGTCTCCAGGCTCGAACCAGCAGACTGAGAGACAGCTCTGTTCATCAGGCAGTCAGAATGCTAAACACTCTGCCTGCTCTGCCTCCCCTCCCATTTGAACTGCCTTAACACAAAAAACTTTCTCACACATTACCACTCAACACAAAGTTTTTAACACTGGACTCTGTGTCATCAAACGGGTTATTCACTAAACTCTCGGTCATGTGCTCATTCAGTTTGCACTACTTCTCATATTTGCACTAATGTTTGTATTACATTACTGCCTATAGTCATACTACTGTTTACATTCACTGTTTACATTTATTAATACTGTTTACATTTATTACTACTGCTTTACATTTATTACTACTGTTTACATTTACACTACTTTTATCTACACTACTGCAGATACATATACAGCATTCTCTGACTAGCCTTATCTAAGGATGCCAAATGTGCCTTACTTCATATGCCACTTTGCCTCTATACCAACATCAACTACCTCATACATATACTGTGTACATTAACTTATATGCTGCTGTGCCACTCTTTGCAAATGTCAACGCTAGAAACTTCAGTTTATTTTATAGATTTACGTTTTTATACTTTTCATACTACTATGCAAAAACTCAGGACAGTATTACACTTTTATTATTTCATTTTATGCTTATGTTCATTGGGTGTTTGGTGTTTCAGTGTTGGTGTAAATTTTCATACTTTTATACTATTATGAAAAAACTCAGGACAGTGTTACACTTTTTTACTATTTTATGCTTATGTTTATTAAATGTTTTAGTGTTTAGTGTTTAGATGGTTACTGTTGCACCGAGGGACTGAGAGAAACGCAATTTCGGTCCTGTGTATGTCCTGTACATATTGCAGTTCTGACAATAAAGTTGACTTTGACTTTGAAGAAGCAATGTGAGCATAAGTGACAATGAAAAACTGTCCACTCTTAAATATTGACAGTCTTTATTTTCAAAAGACTAAGAAATGTTTAATATACATTTTTTTCTTACAATTTAACATCTATCTCTTCTTTATCTTTCATAACATTTAGGAGATACTCTGACAAGTAAAAATCTGGTGTACTGTTATGGCCCCTTTTAGAGACATTTAAAAACGGCTGCGCTCTATTTACACACTTTTAAATTCTTTTCAGTCACTCTTTCATCGGAAAGTGAGTCCTTTCTATTTCTGTGGGCCAAAGGCAGGTGGAAACACTTCACCACCCGTCCGACTCCACGTTGTTCTGCCAATCAAACCTCCAGCAGGCGGAGCGCCCGTCCAGTCAGAAAACACTGCACGCAAAGACATTCACCATCGTCACCAGAAACGTTTCCTCTGACCTCAAAGTTTTCTCCACGTTGAAGACAACTCTTCCAAAGCGACAGTGACACATGCACGGACCCCGCTGAAATGTTTGAGGAAACAAAGGTAATGCCGACCGAAGTTGCCGGAGCTCAGCTCTGTGATTTTAAGGCTTCAGTCCTTGACGTGGTTTGCATAGATGTTTCATCAAATCCTTCAAAGTCAGATTCTTTACATGAAGGTGGAACTTGAAGAAAATGTCATGTAAGATAACTCAATCAGTCAATTTCAAAAGCAAGAGTTTTTTTTTTTAATCAAGTGTTTCTAAATGTCCAGAAAAATGCAGACTTTTATCCCCCATCTTGGCTAAAATATTTAAATGTCTAAAATATGATCTGTATAATAAATTACTTAGTTTTCAAAACCTTATTGTGCATTTCAAAGGAAAATATATTTGGGACAAAATGTCAATTCTGAAAGATTTCATTCTCCAATTACATTAAAATACAGGCATAAGTTACTGTACAGAAGCAAAGAGAGGCAGCGCCACTTTGGAATTGAAAAAGCCAGGTGAAGCAACTCAGACCTGACAAATCAAACAAGATAAACTCGATCGCTCATTGTGCTTCAGGGAATTCGTGCAGACAGATCAGAACGTATCAACATCTCCAGTCTTTTCTTTTTGTAACAATGAAAAGATGCTAATAATATACCAAAGATGGAAAATCATCTCAACCTTCCACCTCCAGGTGAAACAATGAGAACAGGCAGATTAAACGATTCAGTTCATTTACACTCACACAGGCCGTTTAAAGAGGAAAAGGAATGTGCTTTTCAGGACAAGGATGTTGTGAATCTGCCCTCTGTCCTCTTCCACCTACAACTATAACAGCAAAATCCACTGTAGTACCAAATATATATCTTTATACCAAAAATAAGCTAAAAAAAATTACACCTCCTTGACATAAACCCTGTATCAAAACCATTTGAATTCTCTTCTCTGGTTTTATGTGAAATGCTCTGAACATCCACGTTGCCGTTTTCTCTTCAATAACATGTTAAGACCACATCAGGTCTGTGCTGAACTGAAATGTGCAGCACCAATGAGTGGGATGAGTGTGAGGACACTCAAGACATCACCTTCTTCTGGGGTCAGAGCAGGGGGAACACCAGCCACGTACCTTCAGCTCAACACCATTAGCTCTGCACCGACAATGAGTGCACACACGAGGTACGACGTT
Organism: Garcialebias charrua; assembly: GCA_038048925.1. Lineage (NCBI taxonomy): Eukaryota > Metazoa > Chordata > Actinopteri > Cyprinodontiformes > Rivulidae > Garcialebias > Garcialebias charrua. The sequence continues at coordinate 21,303 of JBBPBX010029773.1, forward strand.
ACCTTTCAACGGCCTAAGTTGAGGAGATGAAACGATAAGAAAATTAAGACTGGTTGTTGTAATGCTGACTGCAGATGTAAAATATGTTTGGGCTTTCGTAAAGAATGACTCCCATGTGTGGGTCACACACAAACACCTGTGTTGTGACTCATCTCCCAAGGCTACTACTGGGGCCAGCAACGGAGGGATGTAGAAGACTTTTGCCGCAGCTGCGACTCCTGCTCCTCGCACAAGGGGCCGCTGGACCAGTCCCGCGCCCAGCTTCAACAGCAACCAGCGGGGGCACCGATGGAAAGAGTGGCTGTGGACATCATGGGCCCGTTTCCGCACACTGATAAGGGAAACCGCTATGTACTCACCGCCATGGACTATTTTACTAAGTGGCCGGAGGCATATGCCATCCCAGACCAGGAGGCCGAGACTGTGGCTGACACATTAGTGGAGGGGATGTTCAGCCGGTTTGGGTCAGCAGAGACCCTTCACAGCGATCAGGGTCGAAACTTTGAATCCAGGGTGTTCACTGCCATGTGTGAGCGCCTGGGGATTCAGAAGACTCGCACCACCCCGCTCCACCCACAAAGCGATGGCCTGGTAGAGAGGTTTAACAGGACACTGGCCCAGCAGCTGGCTATCCTAACCTCGGAACACCAGAGGGACTGGGACACCCATCTACCCCTCATTCTCATGGCCTACAGATCAGCAGTCCAGGACTCAACTCAGTGCACACCTGCCCTGCTCATGTTGGGAAGGGAGCTGAGGACCCCTGCGGAGCTGGCTTTTGGAAGGCCCCCTGACGCTCCAGAGGCACCACCAGGTCCAGACTATGTGAGGAAACTACAGGACCGGTTGGAGTCAGCACATTCCTTTGCCCGGGACCAGCTGGCAAAGGCGGGACTGCGCCAAAAGAGAAATTATGATGTCACCACTAAAGGAAGGCACTTCCTGGCTGGGGAGCTGGTGTGGGTCTTCAGCCCAAAGAGGAAAAAAGGTCGTTGCCCCAAACTGGACAGCAGCTGGGTGGGGCCCTGCAGTGTTCTGGAACAAGTGGGGGAGGTGGTCTACAGGGTGCAGTTGCCCCCTAGAGGCAGGAAGGTGGTCCTGCACAGGGACAGAATGGCTCCCTACAGAGGACATTCCTTCCCCGCTTTCCTAGAAGGACGTGTGCAAGGTCCTCGTGCCCATGTACAGTTGGACTCGCAACAGGAGCTGTCTTCACCTCCTGTCCCTACACCTCCTTCCCTACACCTACTGTCCCTACACCTCCTGTCCCTACACCTCCTGTCCCTACACCTCCTGCCCCTACACCTCCTGCCCCTACACCTCCTGCCCCTACACCTCCTGCCCCTACACCTCCTGCCCCTACACCTCTTGTCCCTACACCTCCTGCCCCTACACCTCCTGTTGCCTCTCGGAGGCCCAGGAGGCAACGCCAACTGCCTCCCCGCCTTAGAGACTGTGTTGTTCCCTCGAGGACGAGGAACTTTTTGTTGGGGGGGCAGTGTAATGATCCTTGAAGAGTCATGTTAAGTGTTAATTGTTCTTGTTCTGTTACTGGTTCTAATGTTTGACATGTCCTATTTATGACGCAAGGGTTGTTGGGAAATGAGATGGGGTGGGGCTAGAGGGAGTTTTGGCGGTTCTGTCGAGAGGCTGGGAGCACCTGTTGGGAAGCTGAGGAGTTATGGCGTGGGTCACGGCCAAACAGTGACTCTGAGTTTACTGGCCTGTTATTTGTGTTCTTTAATAAAGTGTTGGCTGAAGCAGAACGTCTGGTGCTTGAGTGACCGCAACAACGTTACAATATAAACACAGAGCAACGGCAGCAAGAGAAAATTCAGCAGGAGGCAGAGCTGAAGTCCAGTTCAGCAGACCACGGGGGAGCAGCCATCAGCAGAGGCCATGCCTCCAGCAAGAATCGTTTCTCTATAACAGAAAGTCCAGACCCTAGTACGAAGCGAAGTGAAGGACAAGGGTCTGATTTTAACCAGGCTAGGGTGGAGAGGAAACTGGCATAATGTCAACCTTTGCTCCTTCTCTTGCACTTTAGAACAACACACATCAACAGCACACTTGGGGACGGGGTGTGTATGTCGGGGTCTAGGTTTGTTATTTTTTTTCCTCTTTTTTCAGCCCCTGGTCCCTTGGCGGCCATTCTGGGGGTGGGGTCCGGTAGGATGGCAGACCGTCGGGTGTTATCCTGGACTATGGGAGGGTTTGGGGCCTGAAGGTTTGCGGTAGGCGGGGCTGGCATTGCGCTCTCCCTAGGGGCTGCTTGGGTGTCCTGTCCTGCCGGCAGGGTGCGAGTTGGGCCGAATCTTGGATGTCGGCTACTCTCCACCCCAGAATGAATGGCCTACCTCCTGGGTTTGGGTGTGGGCTGCCCCATGTAGGGGGCAGGTATATGTTTTGGACCTGGGGGGTATAGAGTGTGCTTCGGGATATGAATGGAACGTGTTGTTATTGTTTGTATTTGTGTGAGTAAGGGTGAGGATGAGGGTGGGTCTAAGTGAGTGTGTCTGTATATGAATGTTTGGTTGTCAGGCTGGACTTAGGCTGCCCCCTCTCCGATACATCTGAGGCTATTTGGTGTCGTGCTCCTTTCCACGTGGCCACCTAGCAGGGTGTGCCCTTGCCTGCCGGCGCGCTTGGGGCCCTCGGCATCGGGGTTCGACGCTTGAGCGTATCTCGGCCCAGCCTGGTGGCTGCCAGGTGGGGCTGGGGTCCTCTGGTCCTATCGGGTCTGGGCCTGAGGGGTGGGCGTCCCTGGGGCCCGGGCTCCTGGGGCTACGTCGGTGTGGCGGGCTCTGGTGGGGTCCTGTGAGTTTGTCGCTGTTGGTCCCTGGGGTTCATTGTGTGTGGTCTCCGGTAGGGCTCTCCCGGTTCTCCCCTATGGTCGAATCTGGGGGATGGGTGAGTGGTTCGTCCTGTTCGGGTGGCCCTGGGGACTCTGAGCTCAGGGTCCTTCTTGGGGTCTTGGGCTCTGGTACCCCCATTTGTCTGGGTCTTGGGAGGCGGATCTCTGATGCTTCACGGTCACTATTGAATGTTCTATTAGAGAAGCCTTATTCATTTATGCATGCTTACAACCACACACTTATAGATGCAGGGATACACACGCAGGTATCATATGTAGATATGTAGATGGGTATATGACTTAATATGAATGTATGTATGTGTATATGTATGTATATATATATATATATATATATATATATATATATATATATATATATATATATACAGGTAGTCCCCGACTTACGAGCGAGTTCCGTTCCTGCGAGTTGCTCGTAACACGAAAATTCGTAAGTTGGAACACGAAGCACGTGTTCTCGTAAGTCCGGATTTTCGCTCGTAAGTTGGAACATTTATGCTAGCGCTACTACGAACACTCGTTTTTCATCAAAAACGTTCATATTAGTTCATAAACATGGTCGGAAACGTGTTTCCAAACGGTTAGCTAACACACTTTCATCTAAAAACACAAAAAAGTGCTGTATTTTTTACAAATTTACTTCTCTTTCGCCAGCTCGTAAGTCCGGACGCTCGTAGGTCAGAGCGCTCGTAAGTCGGGGACTACCTGTATATATATATATATATATATATATATATATATATATATATATATATATATATATATATATATATATGTATATATATATATATATATATATATGTATGTGTGTGTATGTATATATATATATATTTATAATAATCTACTGCAAAGTCATGGATATTGTGGTTTTTTTGCATGTGTTTTGTTGCTGTGTTCTGTCATGTACTTCGCAGGATTGCAGACGGCGGTTAGGTGTGTTTGCCTTGTTCTCTTTTTGTGGATTTTTGTTTTGTGGTCTTTTTGTCTTTTCCTTTCTTTCTATTATTAAAAAAAATATATATATATATATATATATATATACAGTATACATATATATAAAATAATAAAATAATTTTTTTATAAAAAAATATATTGGTGTGAAGAGGATGGCTGTGAGGTGAGAATGGAGGCCATCTTTAAAGGAAAAAAACCCCCAGTTGATTTACCTGCTGTAAATCAGCTGATTTTCACGGACTATAGTCCAACATCATCCTTGTCGACTCTGTTCTGGTCCACTCAGCGACTGGTGTGGAGCGTGTTAGATGAAACGGGTCCCGCTTGGTGTCAAATCTGTCGACTCTTATCCAAAATTCAGCTTTAACATGTTAAGTTGTTGTTGTTAGCTGAACTTTTAGCAGAGGAAAGCAGACTGAAGCCTAATTTATACTTGACGCGACGCGCAGCGCGCGAGGGTGCGCGCTCCAAAAGTGACGCAATTTCACAGTCCCCGCCCCTGCGCGTTGGCCCCGCGCAGGGGATTAGCGCGTGCCGTGCACCTCTGAATTTTTGAAACTCCGCAAGCCCTGCGCACGCGCGGTGGGTGCTACGATTTGATTGACCGACAGCCTTCACCCTCTTCACGCCGGAGCCTGCAGCTGTTTGCACCGCTGTGGTCGTGGAGACGGAGTCGGACGCATGGAGGAATGTTTTGTGACACAAAATGTATTAAATTATCCTTCATTCCTGATCTGGAGTAGGGATGGGGCCGATCCGATCCAGTATCGGTATCGGTATCCGATACCAGCATTATTTAAGTATCGGGTATCGGATCAAACCTGCCGATACTTTTCCGATCCAGCTTCAAAGAGCACTTGTGTTCAATCACAATCTGTGACTGCCCTTTTTAACATTGTGTGAGATAAACCCAATGAAGACACTCTTAAGCCTTACAATAGGGGGTTCCCTATTGTAAGGCTTAAGAGTGTCTTCATTGGGTTTATCTCACACAATGTTAAAATGAATAGTTTGGGTGCAAAAGTTTCATTATACAGAGTCAAATACCTGAACAGTATCGGATCGGGAAAGTATCGGTATCGGTCGATACTGAGTTAATAAGTATCGGTATCGGATCGGAAGTGAGAAATGTGGATCGGTGCATCCCTAATCTGGAGTCAGACTTTTCTTTTGTTTTTTCGCCAAAAGTCATGTGATCGCTTTCTCCTCCGCTGACTCCATGCATTAAAACCGCAAATAAAGACAACAGTTCAGCACGCGAGCAGAAAGCTATTTGTTTTTGTTGTGTGACGTCAAACAGTTCTTCTTCTACGGTAGATTTCTTCTTCTACACCTTTCTTGCAACATATGCACAGGTTTTAGAGGGTACTGCCTCCTGCTGGTCCGTAAAAGAACAGCACTTTGCCATGCGCCGCCGTGGGACAACTATAAACACCGAGGCGACACTATAAACGCATTTCGCCGCGCGGCACAGTGCACGCGCGGCGCGCACGCTCCAGCCTGCGGACCAAAGCGAAAGTCTAACTCAGCCTTGAGGCAGCACGCATACGCATTAGGTGAAGGTACAAAATTCACAGCGCCAACTAATTACCCAGCATGGTAACTACAGCAGATTCATGANGGGATTCCTGCGGATGCATGTAAACACAGAATTTGTCCGTGTCAACGCAGATCTTTTCCTCTAATTAACATACAAAACACCTACGTTTCCCCCACCGTGTCTGTGTAAACAGGGCCTTATTATACAACACCTGATAAGTATTTCTTCATCACCGTTAATGTGGCTCAAACGCAACGTGTACCCCCACAAAAGATATATCAAAACAACTGGCTGTGTCGCGAGAAGGGAGTTTTTACTTTTATTGGCAATTGGAGTTACCATGTCAACACATTTTGCTAACAAAGGCGTCATATTTCCCCATATGAAATGAATGTGAGAATACTCCTCACATTAACTGCTGCTGTCACGTCACATGACTAACAGTGTAGATGTCCCTGAAGAAAACAGAAACTCACTGTTGGATTTGTTTGAAACTCACAGAAAGTAATCATCAGATAAATATCTAGAACTGTTTAACGTTTGGAGCCATTCTGATTCAAGATGGCTGCCACAGATACCTCAACAAACACAAAATTGACTATAACTCAGCCATTCTTTGAGATATTGAGCTGAAATTTAGTATGGTAGCTGAGAGCGAGTTGTTATGGTACATCCAGACCGAACGCGTTTTGAGCTGCAGGAGCGTCCGGTTTACATGCAAAGTCAATGGGGGACGCGCCTCCAGGCGCGTCTAGGGGTCGGGCGTCGCGTCACGTGCGTGTTGAGCGTTTTGGAAGTGGCATTTGAGTGTTTTCCGTGCACGTGAGCCCGCGGCAGCCTCCACAGCTCGCCTTGAACATGCCGAAGATTTCGCCGTTCAACGCGTCTGTCAACCAATCAGGGAGAGTCGGGGAGGAGAGAGAGGGAGTCAGCTATGTGACGCGGTAACGAGGGGACGGGTGTTGCGCAACTGTGTGACGTATTGTTTGTGAGACACGAAAATAACCCGCAAAGTTGTGTTCAAGTATGGAGGAGAAATAAAAAGGACCTTGCCTGGCGGAGTGCCAATGAGGAAGTCGGGATATCGGGTAAGCTTTGAATTGTGAACTTTTCACGTTTAGCAAGTTAAGCTCTGCTTGCATTTGTTTTTGTGTTTGCATTTGTTTTTGTGTTTGCGTGTTTTTAAGTTTGCGTCATACGTGTTTGCTGCGCGTTTCACCGTTTGCTGCGCGTTTGCACCCGTCGGCCACGGTAAGTATCAGCCCCCTGTGGATAGCAAGCAGCCATCAGGGTGCTAACGATCCATTGTTAGGCTGATGGTCCTCCTTGATCATGTGAACAGCTGGTTTTGAATGTCAACAACAAACTGGTTGATCCACTATGAGAAGGTGCTATTTATAAGATTGAGCTGAATACAGCTCTTCAGACTGAAGAAGCCTTTCGGATGAAAGATGAAACGTTTTTTAATTTATTTTTTGTTGTTGCTTTTTGAACATCCAGAGGACCTAACTTTTTAGAATATACAGTACACACATCTCCGACCAAGGGCGTAACTTTAGGTCTAACATTGGGGGGGTTATGCTATCTACCTATTTATTTATCGAATAAATAACTTTTTTTATGATTCAGGATATTTTAGGGTTAAAATATATTGTAATGCTTTTACTGTGATTTACTGTGATTTACTTAACTTTCCTGTTTTCTCTGTATTTATTCTGCTCCTTTTTTGTTCCACATAGGTTCAACAAGTAAGAAAAAAACTCACTATTTTTCTGCATTTTTTTCAGCCATAACACATATTTTACATTTTTAAGATTTATTATATAACATACCTCAATTTCACAATTTTCAAAGAGTGTGTATTTACCTGGTTCACTACAGTTTAACTAGGAAAAATTACAACAAATGATTCAAATACAGCCATAATATGACAAGAGCAGAGTAAAACCCTGCATCATACCTGTCAAGTTTTGGATTTAAAAATAAAGGAAATTTTCTGCCGGGTACGCCGAGCCATCCCACTAGCCCAGGGATCTGCAACCTTTATGATCAAAAGAGCCATTTCTGCCCCTTTGTTCACTAAATTAAACGTTTCCGGAGCCACAATACCTGCTACAACTGGGATTCTCAACTGGTGGCCCACAGACCACTTTAAGTTTGTTAAAGGACAATTTTCTGACCTGTAGTTTTCTGGCCATTGTAAAGCTGAAAATATCTAACGATTTGTTGATATTTTTACATTTTAAGACTAAAAAAGACCAGATTATCATAAAGAAGGAAAAATAATGTGATCTTTCCCAATTAAAAAATAAAATAATGAACTATGCAGGTCTAGGTAAATTATTTTAATCGTGGAAAAATTAAATATCCTACTTCAAATAAATAAAGTTAACTTATGTTTTACTCATTCTATTAGTTCTAGTATTCACACATTTGCAAAGGAAATGACAGGAAAAACTGCTAAAACTAGCCCTTTTTGTTGTTATAAGAACAAATAAAATTCAGTTTAAAGTTAGTTTTGATCAAAGCTTGGAAGAGCCACTGTTGATGTGGCTCCAGAGCCGCAGGTTGCAGACCCCTGCACTAGCCCAACCAAAGTCCAGGACCCCTTACATTTTAAGACAGGTTTACAAGAAATCTAAAATAACTACCTATCAGCCTCTTTCAAACCAGTTATGTGATCACAATCTGATAGGCCTACCTTTGTGCTTGATGGATTTTTCATGCTGACGGACATCGTTCCTTCCCCCATGAGAGACACTAAAGTCGCAGTTACAAATCTTAAAAAACGCGTAATTGTGTCCCACCCTACTCTTCTTAAGGAAAGTAAATTCGCTGTCCCATTTTTCAAGATATTTACACGAAGTCTTAACTTTTTTGGCAGGGACGCCTTCTCTCTCGTTACATTCATCTTGTACTATTCCCAAGCATTCATGGTGAATGTAGTTTTCATACCTTCGACCAATGCAGTGCCGGAAATGACGACAAAGTGGGTTGGTCACAACGGCGTGCATTCCCACTTCAGCGAATCAGCGCTCGCTACGAGAGTGATTGACAGCTCACAGCTCTCGTTTTATCCAATCACAGCTCATAAACAAACGTGTAGGACACGTCGCCTTAACGTTACCTTAGCACAATAGAACGCAACTTTATAGACTCTTTTCACAACTCAAATGCTTCAAATTAACTCTCCAAAA
>JBBPBX010029774.1:0-19324 GCA_038048925.1 Garcialebias charrua
ATAATTTAAAAATACCTAAATAGCACCCGTGTTGACTCGGGAGCTATGCTAATGTCTGTTAGCAAGCAGATGTCGGCAGATAGACCTCACGTCTGACATATATCATTTTTAAACAGTAAATCATCCAAAACTCTCATTAATAGACTCTCCCCTAATAAAAACAAACAACAGATCGTACCTGATCGCGCCGACATAATTTAAAAATACCTAAATAGCACCCGTGTTGACTCGGGAGCTATGCTAATGTCTGTTAGCAAGCAGATGTCGGCAGATAGACCTCACGTCTGACATATATCTTTTTTAAACAGTAAATCATCCAAAACTCTCATTAATAGACTCTCCCCAAATAAAAACAAACAACAGCTCGTACCTGATAGGCAGTAAGATGGTCTCTGCAGACAAGACTCTCAGTAGGAACCCATCGGTCACAAGTTCTCTGTACTTCCATTCTAGGCAAAGTTTCTCATCTTTTGGGAATTTGTGAAGGCTCACTTGTTCACTGCTGATATTAGAACACCCAAATGCGCTACAACGTGATGGCATTTTTCAAGTTACACCAAAAAAAAAAAGAGTCGATCTTTCACCAAACAAAGGGGCAAGCCAGGCTCCGCCTTTTGCCCAGTGCCCACGTGTACGTCACATGAAGATTTGCATAAGTTCACGGGGCGTGTCCCAGAGAATTTATGGTAAAAAATTACCATAAATTGGAATGAAATTTTAATATATTTATAATTTATTATGCAAAAACGACCAGAGCTCAATGATATAAGATATATATGTTCTGACAAATATTCAAATTTACAAAATCATGTCACAATCCCTTTAAGGAACGGTTAAAGCACCACTGACATGATTTTTTTATTTTCATAAATTGCTCAAAATATATCTATTTTATCATTTAAATATGTTCGTTTTTTGCAAACAAAATGATAAATCACTTTAATTTTGCTTTAAAAGTGATTTTGAACTTCAAGACTAGTTTAATCGTGGGAAATCCCATTACACGCGAACACACCATCTGTGACGTAGTGTGAGGCAGAGCTCTGGGCTTGTCACAGTGCGCAGGTATGAGCAGCTCGACATGAAGTTAGTCTGATACAGCATCAGACCTAAATTAGACCCTGTTTTTTCTTGTTCCATCACCCAAACTATTTTCTGCTTCCCAAAATGAAGACAAATAGCTCAAATCTTCACATAGATTGATAAATTCATCGGGTTTTAAATTGTCCGCTATTAAAGAGACCAGAGCCCTCTGCCTCACACTACGTCACAGATGGTGCGTTTGCGTGTAATCGGATTTCCCATGATTAAACACGGCTTGAAGTTCACTTTTAAAGCAAAATTAAAGTGATTTATCATTTTCTTTGCAAAAACAAACATATTTAAATGATAAAATATATATATTTTGAGCAATTTTATGAATAGTAAAAAAATCATGTCAGTGGACCTTTATGCTCAGGAACCCTTGTGCTATAATGTCAGCTATAATTTTTAGCAAACAAATAATTGTTTTTACCATGTTAATCTTCTTAAAGCCTTGCTGTGTGCTCCTGTGGCAGACATTTGCAGCAGAGCTACGGTAAACACTCAGTCGGACCACATTTCCGGGTTGTCAGCGATGACGCGAAACATACGCGTCAGTGGTGACGCATAATAGATGCGACTTATATGGCGAAGCGACATATTTATGGAATTTTCCAAATTATTGCCAATAATTGGACAAAGCGACCTATACGGCGAAGCAACTAATACGGCGAAAAGTACGGTAGCTGCGAAGCAGGCAATCTGATTTCAGTCAGCCGCGCTCAGTCTGCTCCTCATCCGAGATGGGCAGACTGAGCGCGGCTGATGGATTTCAGACAGCCTGCTTCGCACTAAATGAGAGGAACACACCACTGAAGTCAGGGAGCTCCAACATCCAATGCAAAACTAACTTTACCGCAGTGCCTGGCTAAACAATCCTCATGCTCTTTAATGTGGTGCTTTTCAAATGTTTATTAAATTTGATGTATTGTAGGTCGCAACAGAGCTTTCTCCTCTTGTTACAACGGCTCTGCAGACATTGCATGTTGCTGTCTTGTGGTGTTTAGTGTAAAATACTTCCACACGGCGGACATGTTACGATGAAAAGTTGGTTAGCCGTTAACCACAGTGCTGCTCTCAGTCCTCATGTATTTACTCACATTTTAGCTGGCTTCAAACTATGAAAAGAATTTCCTGAATGTGAGGGGGGTCTTATTACTCTGGGTTTTATGAAACACGCCTCTGTTCAGGAAATCCATTCCATAGTTTGAAGCCAACTTGCAGAGCAGCCGGCAGGGAATCACATGTGGAGACGATTCAGCAGACACAGCCATGCTTCATGAATTGGAAATCTCTGCAGATTGGATCAGAAAAATCAGATAGGTAAATTATGCTGGTTTCGGATGTCGAGACTAGGGCTGGGCCATATCATATTGTTCACGATAATACAGGTAAAAATAGCTTGCCCGGGCAAAAAAGTTATATCATGATATGCTAATTTCATGACGTAATACGTAAGGGTGCCCCGCCCCCCCAACCGAGTGCTTCAAACTGAACTGCGCATCCCCCCGCCACTAGTCTGTACTGGTGTAACGTTAGCTAAAATGATACAAACAAACAACGCGCGTCGTGTCAGCTTCTCTCCCCTGCTCTAAACTTCGGGTACAGAGGATCAAATGCCTCCCCCTCCTCCCCCCCACCCCGCTCTGAGCAGCCGCGCTGCGGGCTGGTCTCCCTCCTCTAAAAACTGTCGGTACAAACACGCACGGCTCTCCACGGACCAAGAGGCAACCGCAGTGAAGTTATTTTCAAATTGGACGTTGGATATTCGAGCTCCGTGTCTTCATCGGTGCGTTGCTCTCGTCAGTCCGCTTAATGTAGTCTGATTTCGGGCAGTCGTGCTAAGTCTGCCCCTTCCCAGAGACGTCATGGTTCACTTAGGGACCGTCAACAAATTTTTGAGCGCATCACTCTTTAGAAACAAAAAATAATAAATTTTACATGATTTGAGCCACAAATCTTACATCAAACTACTCTCCAAAACCAGATCTGCAAGACACAGCTGTTTATTTCTCAATTTTTATGCATTTTGTAATTTTTCACAATCTAATATTTAATAAATCACTGTTTTTGGTCAATACCATTGAGGTCTTTTGAGCCACCCATACAAATCTTACATCAAACTACTCTCCAAGAACAGGCCTATGAGGCACATCTGTTTATTTATAATTTTTATGCATTTTGTAATTTTTTACAATTTAATATTTCATAAATTTGTGGATTTTTCCTCAATAGCTTCCAAGTCATGTGACCTGTTGACCCAAAATCACTGTGAAATAATTCTGCTAGTCTCTATAAATAAGACACCGTCATTTGTTTTCTATTTTAAGTCATATTAATCAGACTCCATGAAGCAGACTGACGAGAGCACCGCACCGATGAAGACACGGAGCTCGAATATCCAACGTCCAACTTGAAAATAACTTCACTGAGGTCAAGAGGCAGGTGATCAGACAGATCAGTCAGAAAATGAATCATTCCTGCATGAATAGAGGAATGAATACTTTACTAAATAAAGTAATTTCAGTAAAATTACCCCTCGTTTTTTAAATTTTTATATAATACTGCAAAGCAACATGTTAAGTTAATTTTGTCAAATAAATACATTTGATTTCTGTTTTTTTTTCTTATATCACGAAATATATCGTTATCGTGATAATGCTCTGAAATATCACAATATAATTTTTGAGCCATATCGCCCACCCCTAGTCGAGACCGATACCGGATCTGCCCCATCCTTCATTAAAACACAATTAGTTCATCTGCCTGAGAGATCTGTTAATTAACCAAGTTACTGATTAAAAAACAATTCTCTCAGGAATTAAATGAATAAAATTTCAAGTAATTACCGAGAGGTCTGACTGTTTGAAAAAAAAAAAATACATTTTTTTTGATTGGTTGGTTAGTTCTCTCCACATATTGCACAACCACTGAACCAGTATTTTAGAACCAACATCTATAGTTCAAATTATGATCTAAGGTTTAATTAGTTTGTTTTTAAAGTATTTTTGAGAAAGTAGGAGCAAATCATAGATTGGGAAATTGTTGAAAATTGTTACAGAATATCTCTGACAAAATCGAAAACAAATTTTATTTGGGTGTTAAGACACCAGTTGCATCTCATGGCCTATAATGGTTATTTTAATATTTTCAGTCACAAAGTTTTAACTCCTGTGTGGACCCTCATGTGTGAGTTTAAAGTTGCCTTCTGACTAAATCTTTGTCCACAAAGATCACAAGGAAACGGCTTTTCTCCTGTGTGGACTCTCATGTGTGAGTTTAAATTACAAATATTACTAAATCTTTGTCCACAAAGTTCACAAGGAAACGGCTTTTCTCCTGTGTGAACTCTCATGTGTGAGTTTAAATGACCAGTCTGACTAAATCTTTGTCCACAAAGTTCACAAGGAAATGGCTTTTCTCCTGTGTGGACTCTCATGTGTGTGTTTAAATGTGCCTTCCGACTAAATCTTTGTCCACAAAGTTCACAAGGAAATAACGTTTCTCCTGTGTGGACTCTCATGTGTTTGTTTAAATTTGCCTCATGACTAAATCTTTGTCCACAAAGTTCACAAGGAAATGGCTTGTCTCCTGTGTGAACTCTTATGTGTGAGTTTAAATGTGCCTTATGACTAAATCTTTGTCCACAAAGTTCACAAGGAAATGGCTTGTCTCCTGTGTGGACTCTCATGTGTGAGTTTAAATTACAATTATGACTAAATCTTTGTCCACAAAGTTCACAAGGAAATGGCTTTTCTCCTGTGTGTACTCTCATGTGTGTGTTTAAATGTGCCTTCCGACTAAATCTTTGTCCACAAAGTTCACAAGGAAATGGCTTGTCTCCTGTGTGGACTCTCATGTGTGAGTTTAAATTGCCCTTCTGACTAAATCTTTGTCCACAAAGTTCACAAGGAAATGGCTTGTCTCCTGTGTGGACTCTCATGTGTCTGTTTAAGTTGCCCTTCTGACTAAATCTTTGTCCACAAAGTTCACAAGGAAACGGCTTGTCTCCTGTGTGGACTCTCATGTGTTTGTTTAAATGTGATTTGGAAGTAAATCTTTTACCACAGTCATCACAGCTTATTGATTTTGGCATTGCCTGGACTTTCCTGCATGACTCTACATTTTTCTTCTCTCCAACACATTTCTTATTAAGCAGACAGCTTGAAGCCTTCACTCCTGAATGACTTTTCATGTGTCTTTGAAGAGTCCGGTTACTGACATACTGCTTACCACACTCAGAGCAGCTCAAAGATTTGTTGACAGTTTTTACCTCTGATTCAGGAGCCCTGCTCTCCTTCCAGTCTTTCATACTGTCTTCACGTTCTGATTCAGAGTCTGATGAGTTCTTTAGCAGAGAGTCAGGACTGGTCATTTCACCATCCTCTTCATCGTCCTCGTTAACATCAGTCTGTGAAGAGCTTGAACTGCCTTTGTGAGTCTTTAAATCTGGGTTTCTGCCTGGTAAGTTTTTTTTATCCTTCTCACTCTTTAAAGAAACTTTAGTGACCAAAAACTTGATATCGGTCTCCTCCATATTGATTTGGTCTCCCACTAGACTTGTCTCTATGATAAGCGGCTCTGGGTCCTGCTGGTCCACATCAGGCCTTCAGTCTTGAGGAGCTTCTTCTTTTAATCAGCTCTAAACAGAGGCAGGAACCACTGAAACACATGAACATTAAGGTTAATGTTACTTCAACATCACACACACACACACACACACACACACACACACACACACACAATTTTACCCATCCCTTACAATCACATTCTTCTGTCTACATATACATTAATACCAATGTATTACTCCAAAAGAACAATTTTAAAGGCAGAAAAACGTTTTTTTTTTTTATTCTGAACAAAGGACTACATGTGCTAAGTTATTTTTAATATCATCCTGAATTTGACAAAGTTAAGTAACAGCTAAATCACCCTTTCGGTGTCAAGCTTTAGGAGATTTACCACTGATAATAAACTTGCTCATTATGAAGGTTGCTGTTATTAAAGACAATTTATAAACTTTATTGTTGCTAAAAATACATGAACATTAAAAACCACATGATTGGTAATAATAAAGGCAAACCGCCTGTTACTGAGAAGGAGGCATTTACAGTATATTTCATAATTATTTTTAAGCCGGATGCCCTTCCTGACACAACCAAAGACTTCTGGGGCAGCCGTGGTACAGTGGTAGTGGCAGCCAACCCCAGATCGGAAGGTTGGAGGCTTGAATCCCGCTTCCCCCCACCATGTGTCGTTGTGTCCCTGGGCAAGACACATAACCCTGAGTTTTTCCCGGTAGGACTGGATGGCACCTTGCATGGCAGTCTACCGCTACCGGTGTATGAATGTGTGTATGAATTGGTGGATGGCTGGTACTGTAAAGCGCTTTGGGGCTCCTCACAGGGGGCTGGAAAGCGCTATATAAGTAAGCTCCATTTACCATTTCTGTGTGGAGCAAAGAGCTGCTATCTACAGCTCCCTGAGGAGCAGATGGTGGGGGTTAAGGGCCAGGAGTAGAGCAAATGAGGGTGGAAGCAAGTGTGTTTCACCAATCCCACCCACATTTTGATGTCATGAGTACCAGGAGTTGAACCGGCGATCTTCCAATCACAGGCCCACCTTCTCTAACCTCTGAGCCACCACTCCCACAATAATGATTTAATACAGTGTAAGATTTAAATTAGCAGATATTTATGATGAACTACAAACACCTAAAAATCACTCCTTCACAGAGATATTTGGAGAGTTTTTTTGGGGGGGGATCACAAGTTAAACAGAGACACACCTTTGATATAGTTTTGTTCAAATATGCCTATTTTAGTATCCTGATGCATGCTCTATAACCCACGCAAAAAAAAAAAAAGAAGATAAGTCTGGTCCTCTGGACGTTTATACAATTTTTTGTTTTTTGTACCTGTCCAGAGGACCAGACTTAACTTTTTTAATGTGTCTATTTTAGTGTTAATATTGTTTATTTCCAAAAACTAAAGCAACAGAAACAGCAAATTTGTGCTCGCTCCCACGGGTCACATTATAAAAGTCATCAGATTTGTCTCATTGCCTGCTTGTCTCTCTGCTCCTCCCTTCGCCCCAGCTCTACCTGTCTGCTCCTCTCCAGCTAATATAGCATCACCTGAGGGGGCACTAGGGCTGCAACTAACGATTATTTCAATAATCGATAAGTCGGACAATTAGTTTTCCGATTAATCGATGACTCGGCAAAAATAAACAAATGTTTTAATTTCCACCTCTTTATTCCAAAATTGAATATTTGACTGACATAGAAATTCACACAAAAAACAGGTTGCTACTTGACTATTCTGTTAGTAAAATATTGATAATAAAAAAATAGATGTAGACAAAAATATACACAAATGTATGCTTTATACCTGCATAATATGTAGCTACTTTTTAGTTATTTTAGTTAATTGCTTTACTTTCTTTGAAACAGACGCTCACTGGTTGTTCCTTTGTTGTAAACAAAATCCACTATACGATCACTGTAGTTTTCAATTATTATATTGTGGTTTCTGCATTATGGGTAATCCTCAGAGCCACGAGGATCACTGATGAGGAGCTTGTTTATGCCAGAGACTAACCTTATCTCGATGCCCATTGTGTGAAATGCAGAGCCATGAGGATCACTGATGAGATGGAGAAATAAAGAAAACTACTGATGCCAACTTGAGCAGCTCCTTGTCTTCATTACCACACCAAGAGAAGCCACCAGATCCACATAGGTCACATTGGTGCCGTGACTCGTCGAGAACCACGTCGGACCGGGCTGGTGACTTATGATCCTCAAGTCGCTGGAGCTTCACTCTACCATATGGGTTCTCAACAATAGTCTAAGTAGCACATCAGAGTGCGTTTATAAATCATTGTGTAAGGATAGTTCTTTTGAATGCTCTTGGACTTTTGTCAAAATGAGTCCAGTAATTTTGGACAATCAAACGTGACTCCACTCTGTATTGGTAGAGGTAGGAGGTTCTTTAACACCCCTGTTCCATTTTCATTGGGTGACCATACTGTAAATGACTCATTTGTGAATGGGGAAGCTGTTACACCCAGTAGTCCGACCTGTCCCAATATGCAACCTCCTCAGTGTTCTAGCACATCCATCCTAGATTCTCATGTTAATAATGCTGGGTTAGTAGATCAGATGAGCACTATAGTCCAACAAATAGGGCAACAGCTGGCTGATAGTGTTATAGCACACCTGAACTCGAGCAACCCAAGTGGAACTGCGATTAAAAAAACTCAAAATGAGAGCCATCAAGTCCCATGCAGCTCACTAGATCTTTCTCAGGTCCAGCTCGTCTCCAGAAGCCAGGTGAAGGAACCACCTATTTTTAAAGGGGAGAGTTCTGATACAGTATCAGTTGATGAATGGGAGGACTCAATGAGAAATTACATCAAAAAGAGTGGTGTGCAGCAAGAACATCAGGCTGAGGAGAATCTAATCCATCTTAGAGGCAGAGCAAGGGATGTTGTCAGGTGTGGAATAGGCAACTGTGGAATTGATGTTCAGAGCAATCCACAAGCCATCTATTCAATTCTGTGCAAACATTTTGGGTCTGATCTATGCTCCCCCATACCACTTGCTGATTTTTACTCCACCCGGCCAAAAGAGAATGAGGATCCATTCGATTATTGGCTAAGATTGAATGGAGCAGCTGATATTACTGTTAGCCGACTTAAAGAACAGGGTAAGACCTTTGACAATCCAAGTTGAATTATGAGTGTTTGGTATTAAAATGTTTCTGACTAACTTTATCAATTTTTATGTTAAGAGTTAATGCTTTTTGCAACACACACGATCCTTGGAGTAAATATTTTAGTTTAGTGTCAAGAAATTATTTGCAATTAGGTTTTGTCAGGCACAGAGTTATGTAGGAAAAACTGAGCTCGTTTTCCTCCCACATGATCTTGAAGAGATCTAACAAACTTCAGATAAGACTTTAGCTGTGCCTAACACCGCTTTGCATTAAAAAACATGTGTTGCCCAAGATGAGGTGAAGTCATAGTGCTTGCACAAAGACACACACACACCCAACACATGCACACACACACCTCGGGGTATAAGATGAAGCCACTCAGACAGAAACATTTGAAGTCTGTCCGCGAGTCTTTGGCCCAGACGTCCAGTCGAGCATTGATGACCATATCTCCCGCCGAACTGTGTGTGACTTCCCGGTTCAGTGTCAAGGTGAGAGATTGTAATTTGTTACACGTCAATGCCTAAGTGTGTGTATTTAAGTTTTACTGTGGCGAGATTAAACAGACACTTTGATCTTAGCAGGAAAACTGTTTATGTGTGACTTGTATGTTTATTGTACATCTGAGATGACTTGTACAACTGTATGTGTTTTTTTTAACTTTTTCCTTTTTCTGACACAGACTTCTTTAATAAATGACTGATCATTATTTTTAATTAAGTCTGTGGTGTGTTTTTTCCTAAACAATTGTGTGCCTATCCTTCATGTAGTGATACAACCTTGACCTTTGAAACACTTCTCTGATCACTCTCAGTAATGAACTTTTTGGGAGTTATTCCTGAAGGGACAATAATACTTTTATTAGTTTTAATTTGAATCAAACATCATAAATTAAGTCATCCAGAGACTTCTTTTAATTTTGTTAATTCAAATGTCATCAAATGAATAATTTTATTTGTAAGAGCATCAGTACATTTTAATGTCAGATAAATCAAATACTCTGCTTAATTCAAAATGTTGTACATGGAGGATTTCTCCTCTCCTCTCGAACTTGCATGTGAAGATAAAAGGAACACTTTATCTCATTCATTTTAGCTTGAGCTCAGGACAATCTAGACACCCAAAGACTTTTGTTTTTGTCCTATTTAATAATCAAGCTATTATCATTAATAGGTCCCATATGTTATGCTCTGATGACGTTTGTTTATTCATACAACAGTGTTGGTAATGAGTTAAGAAAGTTCTAAATCTGCTGTATCATGAGACTGGCGTCTTAAACTAACTTTCTTATCCTTTCTGACATTTTTAATCTAACTTATGCCTCCTCTCAGTGGCTCCTGGCCTAACAGACCGAATCAGAAAGAGCTACGTCTTTCTAGGTCAAGTTAGCCTTAAAAGAGCTCTGACTTCCTGTTTTCCTTGGAGTTTGCTGAGGACCTCAATGCCCTGATGAGGTTCCCCAAAGAGCTGAATGACCACCAGTCACACGCTAAGGACTCGTCATTCAGTTAAAAGATTTATAACATGCCTGTTATAAATCTATTTCAAGCCGTGAAAAGCTTCACTTTATTGACATTCTTTTAAGGAACGTCTTATCTTGAAAACAACACCAGGAGCTGCCGTTACTTTCGGTTCGAGTCAAGGCGCACGTCTGGAGACGCTGAGAACGGTAAACGAACTGACCAAACTGGGCCGAGGGAGACTGACCATCTTCACGAGGTAACAAAAGTCGTCAAATGCTTTGCCAAGGGTACCAACGTGTAGCCGAGATCGGCCGGAGAACTGCCATGTTTCTGGTTAAAACACATCAAGATAACTCCCTGACTCTTAACTTCTTTTCCTCCATTTCCTTCCTCCTAAACTTTTATCTTCCTAAGCCAAAAACTAAGTTAATGCACCTGCAGAATTGAAATGAGTAAAATATCATCCTTTACTTGTTCTGTTGTTCCTATGTTTCATCTATGCTGAAGTTAATTATAGGAAAAATGATCGATCCAATCATGTACATAATGTGTGATGTAATTTATTGATTATGTTAAATAAATGGACCAGTCCTGCTGTTCCAACATAAGTTTAACGTTTCCTGTGAATTACATCTGGTCAAAGTATAGAATTATTGATATTAAGCTGAAAAAGAGAGAACTCGTTTAATTAATGATGTATTTTTGTGTCAGTCTAAACCCTGCCAATTTATACATCTAAAATATAGGTAAGTCAGTAAACTGACCCCGTCCTATATTACTACATAATGATGACCCGTACGTGTTTAACCACATTCACGAACCTGACAAATGATTTAAAATATCATAAAACAATTTTGGCATCACTTTGCAGGATTAAGATGAAGGAATGCACGTCGGTTTAGAGAAAAAAAAGGAAAAGTGTGTTTTGGACTGTGGAGCTGAAAGTAGGTGGGATTCCTTTTTTCAGCAAAACTGTGTTTTTGTGTAGCAGGTGGATTTCCCGCTGTTGAGAGCTGATGGGTTGTGAGCCCCTGTCAGTAATTTATGTCCTATCGTGTCTGTCAGCATTTTGGAGGACGCCTTAAAGCTGCTGATCGATTCTTTGAGTGCTGAAGAGAATCAGAAGATACAAACAGGAATTGTTTATGTATAGCTTGCCGTGCACGCAACTTGAAGAGTAACAGAAGTATTTTGCCAGGGTGAAAGAAAAAGAACCCTTGTTGTGATAATTCAGGTGATTTATTTTTATTTTTTGACAGCTCAGTCGAAATAAAAAGAGAAAAGCAAACGCTTTTATCAGGGTCGCAACGACGCTTGTGTGTGTGTGCAACCGTGGAAGATTACATGAGGAGACATATTAAAGAGATAGTGGCTGCTGTACGCAGTTTGAAAAAAGAAAAACAACAGAGCTCAGCTGAAGAAGCAGATAATTAGAACAGTGGGAGGAATTCCTGCAGGCCAGGAAGTTGTCCAAAAGTTTGAAGTGTATTTGTTGGAAGAATTCAGGAGCGCATGTGACTGAACACAGAGGTGTGAGAGAGAAAAGGAAAAACAGAATCAGAGTGATTGAGAAACAGTTCTGAAGATAGGGAGGAAGAGAAAAAGACTAAGATATGTCCGGGATGAGGGAGGAGGTGTGAGCAGCAGCGGAGTGGTAACGGCTCCCCCTCTGTCTCATCTGTCGAGTAATGTGTATGCGCGGAGCTACAGCAGCCCCGCTCCCTCTGTCCGGTTGTTTGTGTGAGCAGCAGCGGGGTGTGACAGCCCTTGTCTCATCTGTTATGAGTAAAAGGTGTGCGCGTGTGTGCAGTGGCTTTTCCATTCCCTCCGTTGTCATGAGTGAAAATGTAAAAAGACGATGGTCAAATGTGTTACAAGCTGAGCTAGGTAACGATGGAAAACTCTATGGATGTTGATTGGTTTAGACAACAGTCTGGAAAACTCTGTGGATGCTGGGTTGGTAGATGAAAGTGGAGGAAAAATAGCTCAACGTGTGGTTCGTGGGCCAGAAAAGGTAGTTTTTTTTCTTCCCTCCGTTGTCATGAGTGAAAATGTAAAAAGACGATGGTCAAATGTGTTACAAGCTGAGCTAGGTAACGATGGAAAACTCTATGGATGTTGATTGGTTTAGACAACAGTCTGGAAAACTCTGTGGATGTTGGGTTGGTAGATGAAAGTGGAGGAAAAATAGCTCAACGTGTGGTTCGTGGGCCAGAAAAGGTAGTTTTTTTTCTTCCTTCCATGCAACGTCTACCTTATCTCCAGAACAGAGAGGAGACAGCAGCTCTGAGGAGATGTGTGTGAGAGAGAGAGAGAGAGAGAGAGAGAGAGAGCGAGAGAGAGAGGTGCAGAACCGTTTGTGTTTTTGAAAGTGAGAGTTATGCGTGGAATGTTGGGCTGAAAAGATAGAGTAAAGAGGAGCAGTGGAGGCTGATGGAAAGTGAGCGAGAGAGAACAGAGTGTGTGTGGAGGAACTGAAGTCATAAGGGTTAGAACAGTGAAACAGAAAAAATGAAAAGGCAAGTTGTGTCTAGACTTGCAGAGTTTGCAGAATTTTGATGAATTAAACGGGTCGAGCCCCAGAATTTAGGACAAATTGGTCAACAGGTGATATTAGAAATTGATTGAAAGAAAAAAAAAAAGTACAATAAGTGTTGGTTTTCATGCTTATTCATGCTCATTTAAAAAAAAAGAGGGTTTTCAAGTTTTTTTTTTATAGTTTAAAGAATGTATCTAAGGGATCACTAATCCTTGTTATTCTATTATGTCAAAAGCCTTTGTTTTTCCACAGCTTTGTGCCTCGTGGCTTGTCCTCGTCGTCTGTCTGCTGGGACAACAGAGGTGGGCCCAGAGGACTACGTGACCGACTCCAGAGAGGCGCCTGAGGGTGGTATCTGGTGTCTGATGTCGTGTTGGGTCATCACTTCATCGGCGCAACGGTGTTGCTGGTTGTTTGAAGCACCTGAGGATGGGTGTTCATGTTCATCTGTGTCACAGTTCTGCTGGTGACCCCACCTCTTCGATGACGAGACATGTCCTGAGGAGGACAGTTAGGGTCTTTGTCACAAAATGAACTGTGTTGAGAAAACAGGATGACTTCAAACGTCCTACTGGTGACTATGTAAGCAGAAAGTGTCCAACGAATGAGACATTCCAGTACAATGACCTTATGCATCGCAACTTTAAGGTCTGTCTAGCAAGAAGATGTGAATAAAACAGACAGTTAAAATAAGTGCTTACCAATCTTTCATGTGCTTCGAATAAAACTACATGTGAAATTGCAGGTGTTACATGTAACAGTGTTTTAGTGCAAGCTGTTTCAGAAGGTGGAGCCACGAAGGACCTTCGTGAGTGGTGAGCATTTCTGATGTTCATTGATTTTTTATTTTATTTTATTTTATCTGAAATGATGAAATATGATTTTGGTTTTGAGACTAAATGATGATAAGACTGAATGCTGAATAATTTGAGTTACAAATATATCATGTTTTGACATGCAAATGTTTAGACAGCTAATAAAGGAGCTGCAAACAGGTCAATGTTTTAACCAGAGACAGAGTGTTGTGTGACTGGACAGTAAAGAGTATAGAATGTGTTGTACACTCGTGAGAGTTGAGATTGATTGACTAATTGGCAATATTGCACGTTTCCGGGCAATCTCCATTTGGACCCCTTCTGATACGCAATGAACGGGTCCATAGGTGCCAAAACTTATGATTGAGTTTCTATGTCTGACTGTCCATTTGAAAGTGTTCACATATATTGAGCAGGGAAAGGTTTTACAGCGGTTAAAACTAATGAAACGAGAATATGCAGTATCCCTCCTTTACTTTTTTAATTTTGGTGCTTTGTTTTGTAGGAGGGATCATATAATTAGATTGGTTTATAACACTGCCTTAGAATGAAGATTGAAATTATAATGAGAGATCATTGGTCTGGAACTCCACGAACCTTTGTTAGAATAGATTCAACGGAACGTCAGGACATTTTGATTTGTGATTATGGAGTTAACGGGAACAGACTGTATGAATCGATTATAAGTGAGGGGGACCGAGTCCATTTTTTCAATTTGGTGTGTAGAGCTTTGCAAGGCTGGACTAGCATCTACATGCCTTATGAGGTGACAGAAGAAAAAATTTCAAAATTAGACAGAAAACAGAGGATGGAATGAATTATGAATGTTTGGT
Source organism: Garcialebias charrua (assembly GCA_038048925.1). NCBI lineage: Eukaryota > Metazoa > Chordata > Actinopteri > Cyprinodontiformes > Rivulidae > Garcialebias > Garcialebias charrua. The sequence goes on from JBBPBX010029774.1 coordinate 14,455, forward strand.
ATTAAAATGTTTCCTGACTAACTTTATAAATTTTTATGTTAAGAGTTAATGCTTTTTGCAACACACACGATCCCTGGAGTAAATATTTTAGTTTAGTGTCAAGAAACTATTTGCAATTAGGTTTTGTCAGGCACAGTTATGTGGGAAAAACTGAGCCCGTTTTCCTCCCACATGATCTTGTAGCCTTCCTTGGTAAGAGATCTAACAAACTTCAGATAAGCCTTTAGCGGTGCCTAACACCGCTTTGCACAAAAAAAATGTGTTGCCCAAGATGAGGTGAAGTCATAGTGCTTGCACAAAGACACACACACCCAACACATGCACACACACACCTCGGGGTATAAGATGAAGCCACTCAGACAGAAATATTTGAAGTCTGTCCGCGAGTCTTTGGCCCAGACGTCCGGTCGAGCATTGATGACCATATCTCCCGCTGAACTGTGTGTGACTTCCCGGTTCAGTGTCAAGGTGAGAGAGTTACACATCAATGCCTAAGTGTGTGTATTTAAGTTTTACTGTGGCGAGATTAAACAGACACTTTGATCTTAGCAGAAAAACTGTTTGTGTGTGACTTGTATGTTTATTGTACATCTGAGGTGACTTGTACAACTGTATGTTTTTTTTACTTTTTCTGTCACAGACTTCTTTAATAAATGACAGATCATTATTTTTAATTAGGTCTGTGGTGTGAGTTTTTTCCTAAACAATTGTGTGCCTATCCTTCACGAACCTGACAAATGATTTAAAATATCATAAAACACAAGTGTTGAAGTAACTCACATGTTCATCAGAAACTGTCCATGTAAAGATTTAGCTCTCACCTTCAGATCCAAGACCATAGAAAAATGGTCAGCACAAGATGTTCAGGAAGTGTTGGATGAGTATCATAGGGAAAAGGGACTGCGGTCTGCTGAGAAAGAAAGCAGGATCAGTGTGAACCGAGCGGAGGTGGACTGCACGGTGCCCATATCTATGCATAGGCAAGAACTGCAACAATGTGTAGCCCCAGACAATTCCACTATGGAAAGATTAATTAGTATGTTGGAGAAAATGCTACTTCAAACCCAATCCAACTCCCAGTCCAGCAGAAGGCAACCTGTTAAAAGCTGTTTGCTGAATATTAAAGGACTGAATGACATGCCATGTTCTGTGTGTAATGATAATTCCCACACTACACGTACGCACTGCCGCCAGAATAATCTGTGCTTCTTCTGTCATCTTCCCGGCCATTCAAGTCGAAACTGCCATCAGAGAGAGCAGCTGCCTTCCCACAGCCAGTCGGAAAACTGAAAGATCTGTGTGGAGGGGAGGACAGCGCAGATCGTCTTAGTGACACTCCTACCTTGGATTCTTCTGATGACTGTGAGACACTGTACATTGATTACAACAGCAAAGTTCCACCACAAAAGACACTGATTGTGCAAGCCACTCAGAGACTTTCTAAGACTGACAGCTTGTTCTACACAGATGTCACTGTTGGAAGCAAACATTCCCTCAAAGCCTTAGTTGACAGTGGATCAATGGCATGCACCATCAGTGAGGAAGCTGAAGCAAAACTTTCAAGCTATCTCACGAACCTGGATAAGAAACCAGCTGCTGATCTTGTAATTGTTGGATGTGGTCATGTCGTCACACCCTCTGCATTGTATGAACTCACTCTAACAGTTTTTGGCTTTAATGTCATAATCCCTGCTTTAGTGGTTCCGGGCCAAGCTGATGAAATGATATTGGGCAATAATGCTATCAGATGGCTGATTTCACAAATGAAAATCTCCTTTGATGAGACAACTGACTGTTCCTCTCAGAGAGGTATTCACAAAGACAATTTGACCTGTTTAATGTCTCTGCTGTCAGACTCAATGTCCGGTGCCTCGGACATGAAACCTATCAAAGTGGGCACAGCCAAACTCAAAAGGTCTGTTACTCTCCAGCCCCTAACTGAACATTTAGTTAGGGCCAAACTGCCTACGTCTGATGTTTCTTTAGTTGGATGTTCAGTCATCATTGAACCAACTCAGTCCAAGTGCAAACCCAGACAAATTCTAGTGGGGAGAGTTGTGGCGTCATTGTATGGTAATGGTTGTGTTCCTGTCAAGATTGTTAATCCAACTGAAAAACTCCTCACTCTGAGAAGAAATGCAAAAGTTGCTGATGTGTCCACTTGTGTTTCTGTATGACTTCACCAAACCTGAGTGCATCCAATCCAACACCTAGTACGCCAAAGACCTTGTAAAGACCCCAATAACGGATGAGGAGATGTCTCAAATTCTGAGTGACATCGGACTCCAGGACTTGAACCTGTCGTCTTGTGAAGTCTCCCTTGAGTGGAAAAATAAGTTATTGCAAATCATTCAGCAATATGAATACATCTTTTCTCAGCATAAAATTGACTGTGTGGAAGCTAAAGATTTTGTGCACAGAATACGTCTTGTGGATGACAAACCCTTTAGACTACCATACAGGCGTGTTCCGCCCTACCATTATGAAAAACTGCATACTGCTCTGAGTGAAATGGAGGAGTTAGGAATTATTCGTAAATCACAAAGCGAATACGTCTCTCCTCTGTTTCTGGTTGTTAAGCCTAATGGAGATCTCCACATCTGCAATGATTTCAGATGGCTGAATGTGCAAACCGTTAAAGACGTGCATCCATTGCCTCATCAAACAGATGCCCTTGTTGCACTTGGTGGGAATGTATTCTTTTCCACCATGGACCTGACTTCAGGGTTCTATAATGTGAAGCTACACTAGGATGACAAAAGGTTTACTACCTTTTCGTCTCCATTTGGCCTGCATGAGTACAATAGGATGCCTCAAGGCTTGACCAACAGCCCCCTAACTTTCATGCGGATGATGATGTCTATTTTCGGGGACCAAAATTTCACTAGCTTGCTATGTTATTTGGATGACCTGATGGTCTTTGCCCCATCTGAACAGGTTACGCTTGATCAGCTCCAGATGGTTTTCTCTCGTCTGGCCACAAATAACTTAAAACTGTCTCCCAAAACACCCTCAGCAGGGTCCTGGAGGGTGCGTGGGAGTTTGCCCAACCAGTTTACATGTGCTTTGTGGACTTGGAGAAGGCATTCGACCGCGTCCCTCGGGGGGTTCTGTGGGGGGTACTCCGGGAGTATGGGGTACCAGGCCCTTTGATAAGGGCTGTTAGGTCCCTGTACGACCGGTGTCAGAGCTTGGTCCGCATTGCCGGCAGTAAGTCAGGCTCGTTTCCGGTGAGAGTTGGACTCCGCCAAGGTTGCCCTTTGTCACCGATTCTGTTCATAACTTTTATGGACAGAATTTCTAGGCGCAGCCAAGGTGTTGAGAGGATCCGTTTTGGTGACCTTAGAATCGCTTCTCTGTTTTTTGCAGATGATGTGGTCCTACTGGCTTCATCAGTTCGTGATTTACAACTTTCACTGGAGCGGTTTGCAGCCGAGTGTGATGCGGCCGGGATGAGGATCAGTTCCTCCAAATCCGAGGCCATGGTCTTGAGCCGGAAAAGGGTAGCATGCCCTCTCCGGGTCGGGGAGGAGGTCCTGCCCCAAGTGGAGGAGTTTAAGTATCTCGGGATCTTGTTCACGAATGAGGGAAAACTGGAGCGTGAGATCGATAGGCGGATAGGTGCAGCGTCCGCAGTGAAGCGGGCGCTGTACCGGTCTGTCGTGGTGAAGAGAGAGCTGAGTCAAAAGGCAAAGCTCTCAATTTACCGATCGATCTACGTTCCCACCCTCATCTATGGTCATGAGCTTTGGGTTATGACCGAAAGAACAAGATCTCGGATACAAGCGGCTGAAATGAGTTTTCTCCGCAGGGTGGCTGGACTCTCCCTTAGAGATAGGGTGAGAAGCTCAGTCATCCGGGAGGGACTCGGAGTAGAGCCGCTGCTTCTCCACATCGAGAGGAGCCAGTTGAGGTGGCTCGGGCATCTGGTTAGGATGCCTCCTGGACGCCTCCCTGGTGAGGTGTTCCGGGCATGTCCCACCGGGAGGAGACCCAGAGGAAGACCCAGGACGCTGGAGGGACTATGTTTCTCGGCTGGCCTGGGAACGCCTTGGGATTCCCCCGGAGGAGCTGCTCCAAGTGGCTGGGGAGAGGGAAGTCTGGGCCTCCCTACTTAGGCTGCTACCCCCGCAACCCGACCCCGGATAAGCGGAAGAAGATGGATGGATGGATGGATGGATGTCTCCCAAAAAGTGTCACTTCCTTCATAGGTCAGTGAAATTTTTGGGTCATGTGATAAGTGAGGATGGTGTGAGCACTGATCCTAGTAAAGTTCAGGCTATCAGTGAGGTACAGGAAACTGATCTTATGGAGCCTGATTGTGAGACACCATGTGCCAGGAAAATTAGATATTTTCTTGGGATGGTCCTTTATTATCATCACTTTATTGAGAAGTGCTCTGTCAAAGCTAGATCACTTTTTAGCCTTGTAGCTGAACCTGGAACAACAAACAATAATGCCTCTTATCCACAGGTCTGGTTCCTGTAAGGTCCCATTGGGGCTTGTTTGGGCCAGTTCCTATGGGACCGGTTTATTTCTGTACCCACTGCGCACATTAGGACCCCTTTAGTGGGCGTGAAGTTCTCCTGCAGTGGGCGGGTAGTTCTCCTGCAGTGGGTGGATCATTAATATCAACGCTCCTAACCAGCTGGTGGTGCTAGTGCTACATTAAGCTCTTTACTAACCACCACTAATTAGAAGAAGAGTTGGGAACACACAACCAAAATGGATGATCTTGTTTCTTTTTTGAACATTCTGCTTTGCCTGTGGCTTTTTCAGGTACATTACATATATATATATATATACATAATATACATATATATATATATATATATATATATAATATATATATATAATATATATATATATA
>JBBPBX010029774.1:19601-35655 GCA_038048925.1 Garcialebias charrua
TGCATATACAGTATATACACACACGTGTATATACATATTTATGCATATACAGTACAGTATATATATACACACACATGTGTGTATATATATATGTGTGTATATATATACATATATGTGTGTATATACATATATATATGTACACATACATACATATATATGTACACATACATACATATATATGTACACATACATACATATACACATACATGCCTATTATATATATATGTGTGTGTACTGTACATATATATACACAATTATGTGTACATATATATGTATATACATACATATATGTGTGTGTATATACAGTATATATATACATGTGTATATATATATATATATATATATACACTTATATGTGTGTATATACTGTATATATACACATATATGTACACATGCATACATATATACAGGTAGTCCCCGACTTACGAGCGTTCTTACTTACGAGGATCCGGACTTACGAGCTGGCAAATTTTTGGAAAAAACGCAAAAAATACTGAGTTTTTCTGTGTTTTTTCACCACAGTTCGTTAGCTAAACATGTGGACACACGTTTCCGATCATTTTTATGCACTCATAAGCAGTTTTTCGATGAAAAACGAGTGTTCGTAGTCGCGCTAGCAAAACCGTTCCAACTTACGAGCGAAATTCCGGACTTACGAGACACGTGGCGGCCGTTCCAAATTACGAGATTTCCGTGTTACGAGCGCCTCGTTGTAACGGAACTCGCTCGTAAGTCTGGGACTACCTGTACACATATACATTACATATGTATATATATTTTATACATATACACACATATATACAGTATATATTTTTATATATACAGTATATACACACATTGATGATGGTGGAGTACACTACTTTGGACAAGTGGCATGTGTCCTAAAAAATCTGTGCTCCTCCATTGTCCCAGTTGATCAACAAGTGTGTTCCAAACTCTAAAACATTTGTAATATACTGTAAACTTAACAATATGTAATCAATCAATTCCAATCAAAATATCAAAGCATCTTTATTTGAATACTGTAAATGTTACATGTCAATGAAATTGTAACAGTTTAAAAAAATGAAAGACTGGTGTTATTTGTAGAAACAGAAAAACATATTACTAAATCTGCAGTTATGTATGAAATATAATCTTAAAATATCATCACTGGGATCTTAACGATGTGCTTTAATCCTTGTTAGTTTGACTGCTCCAAACATGTAACAATAATTAAAAGTAAAATTTGGCCAATAGCTCAGGTAAAAATGCTGACCTGTAGAACATTTCTACATTTTTCACTGCTTCTGTAAAGAACTCGCCATCAGACACAATCCTCTGAATAAAGTCATCTGACCCAGACCCACACCATGAAGTCACAGTAGTCCTGCTCCATCAAAAACAACTGAGCTTGTACCTGTGGGACGTCTGCTTTAGTTCATAGGACCTGTTTGTATTGTCAATGCAGGACTGTTTTTTTTTTTAAACTATGGCACAGAGGACTCCAGCATCTTCGGCACAATGTGGGCATTTCATTTTCAAAACACCATAGTCACAGCAGGTACAGGAGAGCGTCCAGAGAAGCTCTGAGGTGTGTCCAGCTGCAGTTGATGTCTGGAGTCACAAACTGATGCTGCAGTTCAGCGATGGCCTCATATGTCTGTCTGGCTGTTTTCACATCCCCATCTGACAAACAACAAAAAAATTATTGTTACAATCTCCTCTAAACATTATCCTTTGCTTTTATGTGTAATTTTCAAGTTTTGAGTGTTTGTGTCATGACATACTTGTGCAGTGACCACACATTACTTGTCCCATCCTTCTCCAAGGACACCCACGGCTTTAGAGGATCTTTATACTGTACAGGAACTGACTGATTAACCTGAAATGATACACATTACACATTAATACAGGCCTATAGGCCTAAGTGACAAATTTCTAGATTTGTTCCCATATTTATAAACCATTTTTGGACTGAGATATGACGGTTTCCATTTATTCTGACTGAACCAAACAAAAACAAAAACAGAAGTACAGTACTGTACTTGATTGCAGCAGAGTAGTAACAGTTTATAGCATTAGGTTGGCAGTTGTATCACATAATATGAAAATGTGGCTATAATGATAAATTCAAAGAAGTTCAAGACAAAAACAATTGGACTTTATTTATTATACTATACTTTAGACTTTTTTTTTCTTCCTTGCACTTTTTAGAATTTACCATGTCCTGGATGACTGAGAATCTTCACTCGCTATTAATGACTCAAACGGCCTGCCATACTTTCCCAACCTTTCTGCTCTCTGCTTGAAACCGTCAAAACAGCTGCACCACCTCGGCGAATTTTACTATTAAAGTGCATTTATTAAGCAAATGATAGACTGACACACACCTCTTCTATTATTTCGAGCTAACAAATAATGTTTAGGTACTTTTATTGTTAAATTTCAGAGGAAATCGAGCGCATTCCTCCTTCCTGGTTCTCTCCCTCTGCGCGCGCGTGGCTCTCTGTCCCCTGCGTTCACGGAGCACCAAGCGCGAAACTATTTTAAATAAAGCTGATTTGACCATTAAAGTATATTTATTAAGCAAACGTTAGACTGAGACACGTCTCTGCTATAATTTACAGCTAACAAATAATTGTTTAGGTATTTTTCTTCAGAGAAAGGGGCCGCTCCTCCCTCCATCTTTTTTTTTTTTTTTTCAGAAAAGCCTCTCGGCTGTTGCTGAAGCTAGTCTCTGGTGTTTTTTCAGTCCAAAAACGCTCAGAGAGTTGCATGACTCACTGGAAATATGCTTAAAGTTATAAAACACTCACCATCTACTATAGACTCCAGAAGAGAAGTGGCTGTGTCAAGGCCAGTCTCCCTCCCACTGTTGGCTGGGCAGTTTGCATTTCCTGGAAGACCGACTCTTCTTCTTCTTCTTGGCGGATTGCAAACAACGTTCAGGTGCATACGCCACCTACTGGAGAAGACTGAATCTCCGCCCTCCGACCTAGGAATACGCCCCCTGACCAATCAGTGAACACGCTGTGCTGATGTCATAACTGGACCCTAGAGGAACCGGACCTTTGTACCTCAGTGAAGCAGGCACCAAAATAGGACCGATTTCACGTGAACATGACCCTGTGGGTACACCCCATAACTAGTTGTTAACTAGTTACGAACAAGCCCGAACGAGCCCGAACGAGCGCGAACAGGACCTGTTGATAAGAGGCTTAAGTGTCCCTGTGATGGACTTGCGACCCGTCCAGTGTGTACCCCGCCCCTCGCACAGTGATTGCTGGACATGGGCACCGGCGACCCCCGTGACCCAAAAATGAAAGAAGCGGGTAAAAGATAATGGATGGATGGATAGTATATTAGAAGAGATGTTGACATGAACAAACATGGAGGGAAGAAGAGTTGCAGCAAGCAGAGGAAAAGAGTGGAAAAATCTAAGCAAAGAGGAGCTCATGGGCTTCATTGGAGTGACCATTCTTGCACGAAGTGAGAAGAACTGAAATAAATCTGAAATGTATCAATGTGTGTGCTCTTTGGGAGTTTTCTACACAACCCAAGGTACCCTGAACCTACCAACCGACATCACTGAAGCATTTGGAAGATGTGGAGTGACAAAAGTTGCAAACAAATAACAAGAGAGAGGCACAGAGGGCCAACAGAAGAGAAAGAGTTGCCAGATGTGTCCAAGAAACAACGATCGCAAAACCACCAATTGGTGCAGGAAATGCAGTACTACAGTGTGCAATGGTCACAGCCAAAAGCAAATGGTTTGTGACAACTGCACACAGTGACTAGAGAAAATATGTTTGTGTAGGCACATGTGAGTGTACAATGTTCTGGTCCTATGTTCATTCTCTTTTTTGAACTTCAGACAGATGGACATTCTAGCAATAATTTTTGAAGATTTTTGAAGTTATTTCGTGTGAAAAAAATGATATAAAAAGTTATGAATAAGCATGTTAAATGTAAAATCAGTCTTTTGTTGACCCAAATATAATAAATATAATCACCTTTAACCTAAATTAAAGACATAATTTAAATTCATTGCAAAAACACATTGATTCTAATTGGGGTCATTTTTGACCCCACTCATGGAAGAATGTAGGTATTGGTCGTTCATGCATCCTAGGGTTAATAACTGATAACAAATCAGCTTATTTTACACGTGCGTAGCAAGGTTTTTCTGAGGGGCGATCTTTTAAAACTCAGAGTGGACCTACAAAATGCTAGTTGCCCAGTAAGTCATTGTGTTAAACATTGGGTTGGCACGCAGATCCTTTTCTCAAAAGCTGGTTCGATTCTCACTCGGTACGGTTAAAACTTATTTTACGTTTGTCTTTTATTGGATTAAAAAAAAGGAGTTTCACAAACTCCTTTTTTTTAAAATCTCAGTCCTCATATTTTTATCCAATAAAAGACAAACGTAAAATAAGTTTTAACCGTACCGAGTGAGATTCGAACCAGCTTTTGAGAAAAGGATCTGCAGGCCAACCCAATGTTTAATGCAGTGACCTACTGGGCAACTTGCATTTTATAGGTCCACTCTTAGTTTTAACAGATCTCCCCTCAGAAAATCCTTGCTACGCACGTGTAAAATAAGCTGATTTGTAATCAGTTCAGTAAACTCAGAAACACTAATATATATACAGTACATGTATTCAGCGGCATCCCTTCTCTTTCCACACACACACCAAGCGGCACACAAGAACTTCCCACCCACTTCAAGAGAACGCCCCACCCACTTCAAGGCTGGCAAACCTGAAGGCTAGACCGTCCCATTTCAGCAGTTTCGTCCAGCCCACTCGGCCTTGTGAGTGCGTGGCCTACTCGGCCCAGCTAGGCTGGGTCCTCATGAGGACCCAGCCCATGAATTGAGACACAGCCAATGTTTCTCGGCTGGCCTGGGAACGCCTTGGGATTCCCCCAGAGAAGCTGCTCCAAGTTAGCCTGGTTAAAACCAGACCCTTGTCCTTCACTTCGCTTTGTACTAGGGTCTGGGATTTCTCCCATAGACAACGATTTCTATCTATATTATTACACAAGCATAAAATGAAAATAATAAAAGTTTAGTACTGTCCTGAGTATTTTGTTTTCCATAGTAGTTTTTCATAGTAGTATAAACGTATAAAAAGTTTCATCAACACCAAAAACACCAACATTTAATAAACATAATCATAAAATGAAATAGAGTGTAATACAGTCCTGAGTTTTTTCATAGTAGTTTTTCATAGTAGTATAAAAGTATAAAAAGTTTCACCAACACAAAAAACACCAACATTTAATAAACATAATCATAAAATGAAATAGAGTGTAATACTGTCCCGAAGAATAAAGTATAAAAAGTACATCTATAAAATAAATGAAGGTTCTGGCATTTGACATTTGACAAAAAGAAAAGTGGACAGAGAATGTCGAGTGTTTAATAAGGAGTGGACAACTAAATGTTTTTTTACCGAACACAGATCTACTGCTGTATGCCTGATATGCAAAGAGACTGTGGTGGTTTTTAAAGAGTATAACATCAGCCGTCACTTTACCACAAAACTTGCCAACTCTGCTAGCAAGCAGTCAGAGAAATAACGAGAAGCTACTGCTCAGAGGTTGGTAGCTAATTTACTAGCTCAACAAAATGTTTTTCATAGTCAAAGTGCCATCCAAGAGTCAAGTACCAAGGCGAGTTTTATGCTATCATTCAAAATAGCAATGGCCAGCAAGTCTCTGTCTGAAGGCAAGTTTTTAAAGGAATTTATGGTGGAGACAGCGGGTGTCTTGTATCTAGAGGCCAAAGACAAGTTTGAGAAAATCAATCTATCACGCGAGACAGTGACTCGCCGTGTGGAACTGATAGACGAAGATCTAACTAGCAACTTAAATAAAATGGCGGAGTCGTTCACGTTTTATTAATTAGCGCTGGATGAAAGCAATGATGTAAATTCAACTGCTCAGCTCCTCATTTTTATCTGAGGAATTAACAATACTTTTGAAATAACAGAGGAGTTTTTGACGTTGGAGTCTATTAAAGGAAAAACACGAGGGGAAGACTTGTATAACCGGGTGTCTGCTGTCATTGAAAATATGAAGCTGCCTTGGAGTAAACTTATCAACGTCACCACAGATGGATCTCCAAATTTAACAGGGAAAAATGTTGGCCTGCTGAGGAGAATCCAGGATAAAGTGAAAAAAGAAAATCCTGACCAGGATGTTATTTTCCCTCACTGCATCATCCACCAGGAATCTCTGTGTTAATCTGTATTACAGCTGAATCATGTTAGGAATCCTGTCGTAAAACGTGTCAACTTTATACGTGCAAGGGGACTTCAGCACCGTCAGTTCATTGCGTTCCTGGAGGAAACTGATGCAGAACACCAGGACCTTTTATCACTTCTGTGTCCGCTGGTTAGGCTTGGGCAAAGTGTTTCAACGAGTGTGGGACCTCAAAGAGAAGATCAGTGCATTTTTTGAGCTACTGGGGAATGCCAACGAATTTCCCGAGCTAAGCAACAAGAACTGGCTTTGTGACTTTGCGTTTGCTGTGGATACAGTTTAACACATGAATGAGTTGAACATGACCATACAGGGGAAGGATCAGTTTGTGCATGACCTGTACACAAGTGTGAAAGCCTTCAAAGCCAAGCTGGCTTTATTTTCCAAGCAAATCTTAAACGAGTCATTCACTCATTTCCCCACACTAGCCACACTGAAAGAGGAGGCTGGCGCAAAAGTGAAGAAATACAGCGAGTCACTGGATGCGCTCAACAATGAATTCTGCTGTCGCTTTGTTGATTTTGAGAAAATCAACAAGTCACTTCAGTTAGTGGCCTGTCCCCTGTCACAAGACCCCGAAACAGCACCAGAAGCGCTGCAGCTAGAACTGATCGACCTTCAGGCTGACATTGTCCTAAAAGAGAAGTTCAAGTATCTTACACTGAATGGCTTTTATGCGTCACTTAATGAAGCGGTGTTTCCAAACCTCCGGAGGACGGCACAGAAGATGCTGGCATTGTTCGGCTCAACCTACGTGTGTGAACAGACGTTCAGCGTCATGAACTTCAACAAAGCCAGCCACAGAGCCAAGTTGACTGACCAACAAACACGTCAGCTCTGCTCCATCCTGAGAATCGCCATGACAAAACTGACTCCAGACTTTGATAGGCTGGTTAAAAAGGGACACCAAAAACACTGTTCCCACTGAAATCAAAAGTAAGTTTCTCGGCTCTCAAAAATGCATTCACGTGTTACAACCTCTGCTGTAAAAAGTGGATTTACGTGTTACATGTCATTTCTGTTAAGGTGCGCACATAAGTGGTGTGCAGGTGCACTGCCTTCTCTATATAAACAATGTGCACCAGATATTTATAACATGGCCACATACTGGCATGCTGTCACTGTTCCGATGATCTGCATCTCCAACCATTTCTGAAATGTTCAGGAGGAGAGTGATGATAATGTCCTGAAGGATATCAAAACTTTAAATGCTTCAAAATGGTAACTGTTAGTAATTTGTAAAAAAGCTGTATTTTGTTAATTGCATTTTCAGTGTTTCAAGAGTAATTTCAGTAAGAAATTCTGTGGGACTTGGAAGAGATATTTTGTTGTAATGCTTCTGTTAATTTCTATTGAAATTAAAGCATGTTTTCTACATATCCCGTTATTTTTTCTCTAATGACGTGAATTACCAAAACACTCCATCAATCTGCTCCTGGTCTGGCCCTTCTGTCAAATTTTAGAACCCTCTGTGGCCCACGAGTCAAAAAGTTTGCCCACCCCTGGACTAGTCATTATTGGGACATCTCGCGAGTTTTGATATTTCACGTCGAGTAGTCGCACCCCCACACTGTTCCCAACCCTATTCCACCCAATTCATGTTGTGGATTACATAAAGTAAAACTAAAAACAGCGGAGCAGTAGAACTATCATTTCTAAAGTGGCCCAGCCTGAGCCAAAATAATGTAGGTTGGTGTCTGGCTTTTAATTACATAATAATAATAATAATTAATAATAATTAATTCAATTTATAACGCACTTTTCATTACTGAAAATCTCAAAGTGCTACACATATATTGAATGCTACACACATTCATAAACCGGTGGCGGCAGACTACCATGCAAGGTGCTTTCCAGTCCTACCGGGAGCAACTCAGGGTTAAGTGTCTTGCCCAAGGACACAACGACACATGGTGCGGGTCCCGGGAGTCGAACCGCCAACTTTCCGATCGGGAGACGACTGCCCTTACCACTACGCCACGGCCGCCCATCATATACATCAGTATATGCATGCGGCTGACAATCCAATTTGGATCACCACCAGCCATGCTGATCAGCCAGTTAAAAGATGTACAAAAAATTCTAGATGGATCAGTGCCTGACACACCTGAAGCTTTCCAGCGGCTGCGGCCGTTGAAAAAAGAGGAACAGAACAGAACTAAAAGTGCAGATGGATGCCAGCGACACAGCTACATGAAGTTTTCCAGTCGCTGCGTCTGCGGACGGCGTGGCCGATGACCGTTAATAACTAAATTTACTATAATATTATAATAATGTGCTTCACCACTGCCCACCCCGCTGCCCTCAGTTTCATTCCACCCAATCCACGGTGGTGGATTAAATTAAATATGTCTAAGAAGAGCAGGGCGTGCGGTGGTGGACTCCATCACCGCCCGCTCTGCTGTTCTTAGTCTTTTCTTTTACGTGCCGCACGCTTCTTTCATTTTTGCAGCCTGATAATAGTTTTGCTTTTCCTTTGACTTATTTGCAGTATACAATAAATGGTAGGAGCATCAATATACGCCCAAAGTTTTTTGGGGGTAAATAATAAATTACTTTTTTATTGTTGCTATTATGTAGAGTTCCTATGATGTCATAGATGGGTCTCTAGGGCATTGTTCACTTCTGTTCACTTCACGTTTGAGTTTGCCCTCTTCCCTGCCTGTTTGAGGCAGCAATGGCTTCAGACTAGTTGATCTTGCTGGATGCTGGAGCACTCATGTTGTGTTCACTGACCCTGATACTGGCTTGGATATTCAACATTTATTTATAAAGGTTATTCCCATTGAGCCTTGGGGACTCATTTACAAGAGAGACCTGATTTCTTTAAGAAAGAGTGATCACAACAGTGGACAACAACGACAATAATAGACTATCATAAAAGAGGCATACAATATATGTAAATTCATTATATATACATTAGTCAATTTTGTCAAAGAAAAGCCATTATCAGCATTTCTCCATTTGAGATTTTGAGTATAGGCTATGCTTTACTAATTGGCTTTTCTATGTATGTGGAAGTTCCTGTAAAGTGCCCTGAGACAACTTTGTTGTGATCTGGCACTATATAAATAAACTGAATTGAGTTTGAATTGTGTGGGGGCTTGGTTAAAAGGGTTCACAGGACATAGAGCTTGGAGGTCAAAGCTTATAGGTACAATATTAATAGACTTGTCCAGTCTAACCCAACTTTATTTGTAAAACATTTAACTACATCAAAGCAGAAATCGTATTGTACATTTGACACTGAAACCACTGACAAGACAAAAATAAAATCAAAACATGAGTAAACTAAAACCAAGGAATGAGAACATATAGACACATGACAAATATTAAATGAACCTATGAAATCTTTATAATTAAACCAGAAGAAAACAGTTATTTACAAATGTCATGATCTTTGTGTTTCAGTGTTGAGTTTTCTCTTTTGAGGTTTGTTTTCTGGTTTATCTCGATCGATAAGTTTCTATATTTTTGTGTTAAGTTTGTTCCTTTGCCTCTTGATGTTTAAGCCATCCTCAATCTTTTTCCATTGTCACCTTCACTCCCCATTTATGTCCCACCCACTTATACCTGTTCCTTGTTGTTATTTTCACCAGATGTCTATACTCACAGTACCTTATCAGCCCAACCTTCTTAAGTTCATTATTTCAGCCCATCTGCAATCTGACAATGTGATTCTTGTCTGTTCAGTTTCCTCAAGTTATTTTGAAATTATTGCTGCAACACCAGCCTTTTGATGTCATATAAAAATATTAGGCTTTTCACTCAAACTCCTTGTGTCAGTCTGCATTTTCGATTTCAACACTCAAACCATTAATGATGCATTAAAAGCCAAGTGAAATAGTTAAAATCCAAGTAAAAGAAGTGAGTTTTAGGACAACGTTTAAAACCAGACAGCAAAGAGGCCTGTTTGAGATGGGAGGGCAGCATGTTCCAAAACTTAGAAGTTTTTAGAGCAAATGCACAATCCCCCATGAGACGGTCAGGTTTAGGGACACTCAGGAGCAGCTGATCTGCTGATTTGCATAAGCTGGTGGCAGATACATTTTAAGAATTAAGAGCAAATAAGGTATTTTTAAAATAATCCATAAAGGTTCAGGCTGCCAGTAGAGTGAGGATAAAATGAGATGTGCTCAGATTTACATGTGCCAAGTAGGCTACAAGTTGTGCAGCAGCATTTTGTACCATCTGCAACCAGCCAATGGAGGACCCACTAACCCCAAGATAAAGTGTGGTACAGTAATCCACTAAAGGACAGACTACTGTTAAGAACTACAGTTAGAGTGTGGAAAACCTCTTTAAAAAGCCATGCAGGGTGTCTATTATAAAGAAAAGACAGGGACACAGGTCCAAACCTGTCATAGACTGCGCAAGCAGGGATGTATAAGGAGGGATTACAGGCAAGAGGTGAAATTGATGCTATTATGGTTCTGATTTTTAAAATTAAAATAAAAGAAATGAAGAGGTTTAACAAATAATATATACATCCATACGAACAGTCTGTGGAGAATTTACGACAATAATTAATGATTAAAAAATGGTTTTTAACAGAACAACATCAGAGATATTTTTTTTTTGGCATTCTTCAGTGTTTTATGGCGATGACACCAACAGTCATTTAACATTTGCATTAAGACCTTCAGTCAAACCAGCCACTAGGGAGTATAAGCCAGTGTATCTCTTGTGCCGGTCCCAAGCCCGGGTAAATGGTGAGGGTTGTGTCAGGAACGGCATCCGATCTAAAACACTTTTGCCAAAACCATAATGCGAGTTCATCAGAGCAAAACCATACAGAATCTGTCGAGGCCCGGGTTAACAACAACCAACACCGGTGCTGTTGACAACCAGGGTGCCAGTGGAAATAGTGCTACTGTTAGTCAAAGACCACGAGGAGGGAAACATGTCAGGAGACAGAGGGAGAAGAGGAAAGTGAAGAATGTAAGACGGGGTTGCAACTCTAAATGTGGGGACAATGACAGGCAAAGGTAGAGAG
Source organism: Garcialebias charrua (assembly GCA_038048925.1). Classification (NCBI taxonomy): domain Eukaryota; kingdom Metazoa; phylum Chordata; class Actinopteri; order Cyprinodontiformes; family Rivulidae; genus Garcialebias; species Garcialebias charrua. The sequence continues at coordinate 30,847 of JBBPBX010029774.1, forward strand.
CTGGCTGGCATGATGCAGAGAAAAAAGGTAGATGTTTTAGGTGTCCAAGAGACCAAGTGGAAGGGTAGCAAGGCTTGCAGCATTGGAGCAGGGTTCAAACCGTTTTACCATGGTGTAGATAGAAAGAGAAATGGAGTAAGGGTGGTCCTGAAGGAGGAGTTGGCAAATAATGTAGTAGAGGTGAAGAGAGTGTCAGATAGGGTGATGTGCCTGAAGGTAGAACTAGAAGGTCTGATGCTAAACATTGTCAGTGGTTCTGGAGGACGGCACCCAAGGCGAATGGGGCGACAGCCCAGATGCGCTGGCTCCTATAGAGGACTTAACAGTCGACTTCGACACTCGAGGCTTGATGAACGAGGACGAGATCTCGATTTCAGCTTCAGGTGAATTTTCTGCGGATGACGCCGACGTTGAGTACAACAAACAGGGGAGAGACGTCTCTCACACCCCGACGCCTGTGCTCCCGGAGACTGACTTTTCGACCCCTGCTCTGTTCGACTTGTGTTACAGAGCAACGGACGCGCTACAGATCCTGTGGCCAGAACCTCCACCTCGTCAAGTCACGAGGTTGGCAGGAAATTATTTTTACACAAAACAGCAGTCCGCCACGAGGCAAAGAATGCCCATCTTTCCGGATTTCCTCACGGAGCTGACTCGCACCTGGACTCAGCCCAGGGCTCCTATGCTGCTACCACTCTCGCAGTTCCTCGACGTGGATGGCATGGATGCAACGGGCATAGCCAACGTGCCACAAATGGAGGACACGCTGGTGTCTCACCTGGCTCCCAGGTCATCCGGGACTAAACCAACTCTCCCCAGTAAAGCCTATTGAGCCTCGGCTTCTCTGCTCGAGAAATGCTACAGAGCTCAGGGCCTTGCGGTGCGCGCATGATGTAAGAGTACCTGGCTGAAAAGCTACAGGAGCTCCAGGTAACGACGGACAGACAGGCTGCCGCCGACGTGCTGGAAGAAGCCCGTAGGGCAACAGACTTTGTGCTCCGCATGATGGGGACAGCAGCTATTGCACAAGGCAGAGGCATGGCTGAGGTGGTCATCGCACAACGTCATCTGTGGATTATCCTAACTGACCTCCCGGAGGGACAAAGAATTCCTTTTCTGCACCACTCGATAGAGCCTCCTCGACGAACCGGGACACCAGACAAAAGCGGCCCTGACAAACCAGGCCCTCTTCTTGACTTTAAAGGATCACCCGCCCACGCGGTAAGGGAAATGACCTTTTCACGTCCAGACTTTGTTTGTAACACGGTACAAAAAGCTGGTGACTTTGTTTTACGCACGAATCATGTCTTTTCTGCTGTGAGTGACATAAAGTCAAATATGTCGTTACACATAAGCATGAATAAAGCTAAAAAAAACAGTCCCTCTCTGTTTTCTTGACTCAAAAAACAAAACAAAAAAACAAAACAAAAAACACAGAATGATATAAAGGGCGGGGGCAATCATTCCCCCCTCCCTCATGGCTCACGGGGTGTTAGCCCAATCAATAAGCCCTAGCTGGGTGCCTCGGGTCTGTCTGCAACAGACAGTGCCAGAGGTGTCTGCAAACAGGCCCGCCAGTCCTCACAGAGACAGGTGAGGGGGGTCACGTGTTCTAGTCCCCGCCCCGTTGTAAACCACGGGGCCGGCAATTCACAAATCAAACAAACTTGTGACACGTCCGCGCTCCAGGGAGGCACGCCGAAAAAACCTGGCAACCTACCTTCCTGGCCACCAGCTCCTATTCAATGGATTCCAGTAAGTGATGGGAGGGTCACGACAGAAGCCCACAGGCCAAAACCAGTATCACACATTCACAAAGGAAGTGGTGATGACATTGCATTGTGTGTAAACACTCAATGCACAGCAGAAATGACATTCACTACATGAATGCTCCTACAAGCACCCTGCGGATGTTGGATGTTGTCTATCATGGTGCACTAAGATTCATAACTGGCTGTGATTATCGTACCCACCACTGCACCCTGTATTCATTGGTTAACTGGACATCATTAACCTCACGCAGACTCTTCCACTGGTACATTTTCATCTTTAAATCACTTCTTGGTTTGCTGCCCTCATACATCTCCTCCTACATGTCTTTGTGTGAGTGCAGCTACAGTGTGCGCTCTCAGGACATGATTACCTGCAGTGTTCCGTCAGTGAGGACTGAACTTGGAAAAAGGGCCTTCTCCTATTCCGCTCCTGCTTCATGGAATATCTTACAAAAAGATCTGAAGCTCTCGACCTTGACTTCTCTAAATGGTTTTCAGAATCTGTTGGAATCCTGGCAAAAACCAATGCAGATTTGTTCCTGTCTTTGATTTTATACATCTACCTTATAATGTTTTTGCTAGTTTTTTGATACTTTGTTAAAAAAAAAAAAATCTCTCTTTTGTTTTTTTCTCTTTTGTTTTTCTATTGTTTATTGTTTAAGGAAATTCTACCATTGCTGTTCATCGTTCTTTAGTTTTAGCAGGTCGCTTTCGTAAATGAGCCCATGAGGCTCAATAAGATTTACCCGACTAAATAAAGGTTGAATGAAAAAGAAATGGCACCGGGTTTAAATCAGATTCCTCTTCCCTTTAATCAAAGGGGACTGGACTATCTGTCACCAGCCAAACAAAAAACTGCTCAACACAGAGGACTATCTCGGACAGCTTCACATCCACATGCTGAAACTGTCCCCTTATCCTCAGTGGGCGACACGCCCTGCTCAAGCAATGATCCTGTAGCGTGTGACCACGCTTGCTGTACTGAATCAGTTCTGCTCTTAAACGACACCCCTCCATCGGGTGAAACACAGCACCCCGAAGGTTCTTCATGCTCCAGGGCACTGATTAGGCCGGAGGCCAATGAACCAGACCCAACCATGAAACGGGCTGGAGTCAGGAGGTTTGCTCGTATACATAACTTGCACCCCCTCCGGACCATGACTCCCCACAAAAAGAGGAAAAACAGGCATTCTATTCCGTTTTTGCCCAATGATGACAACAGATTGCTTCTACCTCCTAACACTCTCGGTCAGAGAGGTATGGAGGTACATCTGCAGGAGGGCCCTCTCCCTAACCTGGTTGGCCCTCAAGGGGCCACAGAAATCAGGACCCTCGAGGAGGAGCTGGTTCCGCCACCTGCTCCTTCCCAGGGATCCGCCACGTCACCAGAAGGAACAGCCTCGCCGCTTATGCTGAGAACTATGGCAAATTTCAGCTTGGTGGCTAAGAGGAACAAACTGGTGGCCTCAGGCCTGCCCGAGAACGTGGTAAATACCATTCAAAACACCCGAGTTGTGTTAACACAGTCTCTCTACGACCGGAAATGGCGTATTTTTGAAGCTTGGTGCATGGAAAGAAATATTATTTCTTATTCATGTGACTTGGTCCAGCTCCTCACCTTTCTTCAAGACCTGCTGGAGAAAGATGATTCTTTCTCAACCATTAAGGTGTTTTTATCAGCAATTTCGGCTTGTCACGAGGGCTGGGGGAGCAGGACGCCTGGCGCGCACCCGCTCATAATAAGATTTATGAAGGACGTGCTAAGGAAGAGACCCCCCAGCAGGATCTTGACCCCTGGATGGGATCTTAGTCTAGTCTTGGGGGCTCTCTGTGATCCCCCATTCGAACCATTGAGCGACATTAAGATAGATCTATTATCTTATAAGACTGCTCTGCTACTAGCCCTGTGCTCGGCGAAACGTGTGGGTGACCTCCATGCTCTGTCCGTGCACCCAATGTGTACCAGGTTTGCCCCTGATGGGTCAAAGGTCACCATTAGGCCTAATCCTATGTATATCCCTAAGGTCCTGACTCTGAACCCCAAAAGTCTGGACTTTGATCTCTCTTCTTTTCCTCCTGCTCCTGTCCTCACTCAGGAACAGGAAAGGCTGAAGGCTCTCTGCCCTGTGAGAGCTTTAAGCGCTTACATGCAGAAAACAGCAGAATGGAGAAAAACAAATCAACTGTTTGTGTGCTTTGCTACACCAGCTACAAGAAAGGCCCTATGAAAGCAGTGTCTCTCACACTGGGTGACTGAGGCCATAAAAAGGGGGTACAGTAGCAAAGGTCAACAGGTGCCCTCTGGAGTGTGTGCTCACTCCACTTGGGGCTTGGCCACCCCATGGTCACTGTTCAAGGGTGTACCAGTGTCATACATTTTGATTTGATTTGATTTGATGTTTATTCATTCATTTAAAAAGAACAATACAAAACAGTTTCATCAGAAACAAGAATACAAGTAGGTAGTGGTGGGCAAATGAACGCTAGAGAGCGCTAAAGCACTAATCCGCTTACAGTGGACCTAAACTTTTTGTCAGCGTTTTTGTGGTTTGACTAACTTTTATAATTCATAAGCGGATTTGTGCTATTTTTATTTAAAATGCAGTACCGCTAATAACTAATTATCTATCAGTAAAAACCAATAAACTTATTTACAAGCTGTTTGTTTTACCTTTTTCCCCACCGTAAAGAGCAGAGAGGAGGGAGGGTGTGAGGGGGAGGGAGCAGAGCGGAGAACAGACTCGGATCTACCATGTAGGTAAATGATGCTGTTGCCTGGGGATCCCAATCAGCATGGGGCCCCAGCCCCGCCGCACCCCAGCCAGTCACCTACATCCCTAACATTGATCCTGCTTGTTAATGTACATTTAACATAAAAATAATTATAGTTACGATGAAAACGATCATTAAATATGCAATAAAAAAAACCGGTCGATTTCTTTATCCCCCTACTAAAAATGGACTATTCCATCTTGACATCTTCCGGGTCAGAGGTGAACTCAGGGGCTAATTCTGTGGCTAGCTGTTTGTGCTGGGT
>JBBPBX010029775.1:0-25281 GCA_038048925.1 Garcialebias charrua
ATATATATATATATATGTAGTGCAAAATGATTTATAGTTAAAACATGATGTCAGTGCAGCTTTAAATCAAAGCTAAACTTTAAACCAAAATTAAAAATAAGCTGTATACAAGAAAAAAATATCTGTATACAAGAAAAAATAAGCTGTATACAAGAAACAAAACCACAGTGAGTGCAAACACATCAAATTATGAGGAAAAATATAGACATCCTGATACATGCTCAATAATCCAGGTAGAAACATCTAAAAAGTGAAGTCTGGTCCTCTGGACATTCAAAAACACCCGCTTCGGATGTTATCAACCATAAAATGACCCCTATCCATTATTATAATCCCCATTCGTAGCAGTCAGATTGCCCCTCCTGTACCTCCTAGCAGGTTTAAAGGTACGTTGTCACCGTTACAAGCTATGACAGCAGGCTCCTTCTTTTGCTACGTGTTAAAGTTTAGAGTAAATGAAAGACCTCACTCACCCAGCACACTCACTCTTTGCCCCACTCCCCTCAGGACGGAGGTTGAGGAGCATCAAATGTAGAACCACTAGACTGAGGAACAGCTTCTACCCTGAGGCTGTTAGACTCATGAATGAATAAATAAAAATAAAATAAAAATAAACACTGCAAAATATCACATCGTGATGCTGATCTGTTTTCTTGTTGCTGTGTTCATCTGTGACCATCTGCTCATACAGACTCATGTTCGTGCTGCTGTTTATAATGATGTTTTTCCACTATATTAGGGCTTAGTGTATTACTAGTTGATGTTTTTCTTAGTTAATTCTAGATGTTATTACTGTTTTTCTCTTGCATTTGTTGTTGGATGTAACTGGGACCCCGTGTACATAATCTCGTTTTCATCACATGTACCACATGTGGTGCAAATGACAATAAAGACTCTCTGACTCTCTGACTCTGACTCTAAATCCTCTGGCGTTAGGTTTAGGGTCTTGGTTAGGTTTAGGCACAAGGGTATGGGGGTTAGGTTTAGGATTGGTCCTCTTGGTCAGGTTTAAGTTTAGGTTTAGGAAAACGGTTATGTAAGCTGAAAAAAACAAAAACGCTACACTTCCGGGTTTACAGAAACACGCTGCCTACTCACAGCGATAATAACACTGATAACGTTCTTTTAAACATGCTAGCAGGTAGATTGGACAGTTTAGCCCATACATATGGGGATGATAACAGTTGATAGCGCCCATAAAATGGACTGACAACATCCAAACCCGTTGTTCAAAAAACAAAACAAACTGTAGAAACATTTCTTCTTTCATGTGAAAGACTTCTCAGTCAACACCCTCTCATCCTGCACCTGCTAATGTTTTTGGATGCGTGAAAGGATTTGTGCATAAAATAAAAGTGGCAGACCAGTTCGTCAAAAACTACGCAGATTACCCCTGTCTGTGAGAAGTGCTGACTGTTGAAATTCAGTGTCTCCTGCAGGCTGGTGTGATTGAGAAAATTGATTCTTCACCTCGGGTCTCCCCCACTGTTGTCCTACAAAATAAATCAGGAACAATTTACGTGTGTGGTTCTGTGAGAGCCCAACAAAGCTGTGATAACCGACATATCCCTTATCAGTCAGTCTCTCGGTGCAACATACTTGCTATGGGAATTGCGCCCCCGCACGCTTACCTGAAGGAATACAATCACGCCTTTACTGCTAGGGCGTCAGCGTCGCGCCAGAGGCCCCGCCCTCTGGGTATTTAAGCGACTGATGCCCATCCATCTTTCTCTTATTTGCCCTTCACCTCACTTAAACCTGAACTAACTCACTTCGTGGGACTTCTCTGTTGCTTCATCGCTCAACCAGAGGTGAGCTTGCTCCCTACACAGAGTGCACAGATAATTATTCCTACGTACTGCTCCGGTACATTTTCTCTAACCTCAAAGTATTTTTTCTCCTCTCTCCACAGACTGCTTCGCTCGACGGCGCTAACTGCGTCACACTGCTACCCCTGCTAATTCGTGGCGGGCTAGCCAGCGAAAGTGACACGACGGAGGAGACGTCTAAACAAATTAAAAGAAAAAGGATTCTGGAAAGACTCGCTCGCCTTATCTCGGACATGCCTCCAGAGAAAGGAAAGTGAAAGACAAGACTTCCAAGGAAAACCAGCAGGACGGCGAGCCCAACTTCGCATGCCTGTCCTAGTGGATGCGGTTTCTCCCTCGTGGTGACGGACACCCATGAGGCCTGTCTAATCTGCCTGGGAATGCTACACGCAAAAACAGCACTGGATGTGTCCGACTTTTGCCCACACTGCAGCCAGATGCTGGATGCGGTGGTGCGGCACCGGGTTGACCTCGTCGCCAAGGCCATGGGCGTCCCAGCAGTGCCAGCGGATGTGGACACCACTGAGCCCCCACTCCCACGCCGGAGCTCGAAAACATGGCTCTACACAACAGCACACGAGTCGAATGGGATGACAGCCCTGACGTGCTGGCTCCTATGGTGGATTTAACAGTCGAATTCGACACTCGAGGCATGATGAACGAGGATGAGATCTTGATTTCAGCCTCAGGCAAATTTTCTGCGGAGGACGCAGACGTCGAACTGGAGGAACAGGGAGAAGACCTCTCCCAGACCCCAGTACCTTTGCTCCCAGAAACTGACTTTTCCATCTCTGCTCTGTTCGACCTGTGTCACAGAGCAATGGACACGTTGCACATCCCATGGCCAGAGCCTCCGCCTTGTCAACAGGTCACGAGGCTGGCAGGAAACTATTTTTACTCAAAGTAGCAGGCCGCCACGAGGCAAAGGATGCCTGTGTTCCCGGACTTCCTCACAGAACTAACTCGCACCTGGCCTCAACCCAGAGCTTCCATGCTCCTACCACTCTCACAGTTCCTCGACGTGGACGGGATGGATGAGGTGGGGATAGCCAACGTGCCTCAAATTGAGGACACGCTGGCGTCTCACCTGGCTCCCAAGTCATCCGGGACAAAACCAACTCTTCCCAGCAAAGCTTGTCGAGCCTCGGCTTCTCTTCTCGAGAAATGCTACAGAGCTCAGGGACTTCGGCGCGCCATGAACGCGTCCGCGTTGATGCAGGCTTACCTAGCTGAAAAACTGCAACAGCTCCAGGTAACAACGGACAAGCAGGCTGCAGCCGACTTGCTGGATGAAGCCCGCAGGGCAACAGACTTCGTGCTCCGCATGATGGGGACAGCCGCTGTTGCTCAGGGCAGAGGCATGGCGGAAGTGGTCATCGCGATACGCCATCTGTGGATGACTTTAACGGATCTCCCCGAGGGACAAAAGGTGCCTTTTCTCCACCACTCGATAGAGCCGACGGGATTATTTGGAAAAGCTTTGGATCGAATTCAGACCAAGCTGGACCAAAGGCGCAAACAGGCTGAAGCTCTCCGGGTGGGCATTCCCAGGAGAAGCTTCGCCCCCCCAAGGGAGTCTGCTGGAGGCAGACCTGCGCAGCCTCGACACCGCTCGGCAACGCGTGCCCCACCGCAGAAGCGGCCGGCCTACGAGGATGAGCATCGGCAGAGACCACCGCCGGGCCAACCTCGTACCGAGCACGCATGGAGCAAAACAGGTCGTCCCCTGCCAGGCAGTCAGACACAGGGCCTCCTTGTCGAACCGGGATGACAGACAAAAAGTGCCTGATGAACCAGGTTCACGTCTTGACTTTACACGGTCACCCGCACTAGTGGTACGAGGAATGATCCGTTCATATCCAGACTTTATTTGTAGCACGGTACAAATGGCTGATAACTCTGTTACATGCACAAATAATGTTTTTCCTGCTGTGAGTGACATAAATTCAAACATGTCGTTACACTTAAACACGAATAAAGCTAAAAAAAAAACAGCTCTCTGTTTTATTGACTCCAAAAAAAAAAGCAACAAACACAAGTAACTTCAGGTCCCTCTGGCCTGCCAGCCGTCATAAAGGGAGGGGACCGTCCCCCCCCCCTCCCTCACGGCTCACAGGGTGTTAGCATAATCAATAAACCCCAGCGGGGTGCCTCTGCTCCGTCTGTAGAGAACAGGCACAGAGGCGTCTGCAAGCAGGCCCCCCACCCCTCATGGAGACAGGTGAGGGGATCACGTGCTCCAGTCCCCGCTCCATTGTGAACGACGGGGCGGCCAATACACTAACCAAGCTAACACGTGACATGTCCGCGCCTCAGGGAGACGCGCCGACAGAATCTAACGATGGGGGGGGGGGCACGTCAGATGCCCGCAGGCGACCACTAGCTTCACACATTCACAAAAGCAATTGTGTTCAGGCTGGTGTGTGCGTAAACAGCTCAGAGCTGAATCAGATTCCTCTTCCTGTCACTCGGAGGGAACTGGGCTCCTTATCACCAAACAATTTAAAGTCTGCCAAACACAAAGAACCATCTCCACATTCTCACGTTGCAGCTGTCCCTTTATTATTAATAAGTTACATGCAATGTTCAAGCAGTGATCCCGCAGCACGTGACCTCTCTCACTGTGCTGGTCCAGCTCTGCTTTTAAACAGTATCCCCCCAACAGATGAAACACAGACCCTGGCAGGTTTGCCTGGTTCCAACGCTCTGTTAAGGCCAAGGTCCAGTAAACTGGACCCATCCAGGAAACACGTGGGGGTCAGAAGATCTGCTTGTTTACAAAATTTGCAGCTTTTCAGTCCCATGACCCAAAACAAGGAGAGAAAAAGCAGACATTCTGCTACTTTTCTGTCTAAAAAAGACAACAGGTTGTATCTGCCCTCGATCACTCTCGATGAGAGCAACCTGGTAGCACATCAACAAAAAGGCCTTCTCCTAAACTTGGTTGACCTCCAAGGGGTCATGGCTTCCAGGGCCCCTGGAGAGGAACTGGATAAACCAACTGCTCTTCTTCAAGGTCAAACTATGTCACCAGAAGCAGTAGCCTTTCCGCCTAGGCTGCGAACTGTTAAAAATGTCAGCTTGTTGGCAGAAAAGAACAAGCTGATGGCATCAGGCCTGCCAAAAAATGTGGTAAAAACCATACAAAATGCTCGTGCTGTATCAACACAGTCCCTCTACGCACTGAAGTGGCATATTTTTGTGGCCTGGTGCTCAGAAAGAAATATTATTTCTTACTCATGCGACCTGACTCAGCTCCTGATTTTCCTTCAGGATTTACTGGAAAAAGGTTGTTCTTTCTCAACGATTAAAGTTTTCCTATCAGCTATTTCAGCCTGTCATGAAGGCTGGGGACATAGGACACCTGGCACGCATCCAATCATAATAAGATTTATGAAGGACGTGCTTAGGACAAAACCACCCAGCAGGATCCTGACCCCTGGTTGGGATCTTAGTCTGGTCTTGGGAGCTCTCTGTGATCCTCCATTTGAGCCACTGACTGAGGTTAAGATAGACTTGTTATCTAATAAAACCGCTCTAATCTTGGCACTTTGCTCGGCGAAACGCGTGGGTGACCTCCATGCATTGTCTGTACATCCAATGTGTACCAGATTCGCCCCTGACGGGTCAAAGCTCACCTTAAGGCCTAATCCCGCATACACCCCCAAGGTCTTGACTTTGAACCACAGGAGTCTAGACTTTGATCTCTCCTCCTTCCCACCTGCTCCTGTACTCACTCAGTAACAGGAAAGGCTGAAGGCTCTCTGCTCCGTGAGAGCTTTACGCACTTACATGCAGAGAACAGCCGAATGGAGAAAAACAAATCAACTGTTCGTGTGCTTTGCAGCACCTGCTACCGGAAAGGCCCTATCAAAACAACGCCTTTCACATTGGGTGACTGAGGCCATTAAAAGGGCGTACAGTAGCAAAGGTCAACAGGTGCCCTCTGGAGTGCACGCTCACTCCACTCGGGGCTTGGCCACCTCCTGGTCATTGTTCAAGGGCGTACCAGTTGCAGACATCTGTGCTGCTGCGAACTGGAGCTCATTAAACACTTTTGCAAAGCATTACAGTTTGGATGTTACTGCGTGTGACGTCACTCAGGCTGTTCTTTCTAACACACAGTAGAAAGTAGCCTTGAGATGCCTGCTGGTCAAGGGCAGACGTTCACACTAGCATGCATTTTGCTGAGCATTTCAAGGGCGTGAATGAATTACGTTCCCATAGCAAGTATGTTGCACCGAGAGACTGATTGATAAGGGAACTGCAAGTTATGCACCATAACTCATGTTCCCTGAAGGAAAGGAACAAGGTGCAACATATCTGGCCCTTTTCAGTGCTGAAAGCTCGGTGAAGTAAAATTTTGGAGAAAGATGGATGGACGTCAGTCACTTAAATACCCAGAGGGCGGGGCCTCTGGCGCAACGCTGACACCCTAGCCGTAAAGGCGTGATTGTATTCCTTCAGGTAATCACGCGGAGGTGCAATTCCCATATCAAGTATGTTGCACCTCGTTCCCTTCCTTCAGGGAACATGAGTTATGGTGCATAACTTTCAGTTTTCTTCTCTCATACAGTGATGAAATGTTCAGTCTGCTAAAAGGAGCACCTGTGTTTTCTACCATAGACTTGGAGAATGCTTATTTCCAGCTACCTTTGCAAAAGGATACAGTAGTCATGACCTCACTGCTTTCATCACCCATGAAGGACTATTCAGATTCTGTAGTGTTCCCTATGGTCTTGCTTTTGCTCCTTCTGCCTTTCAAAAATTGCTAGCCACAGTACTGAAAGGACTACCAAATGTAGCAAACTACCTTGATGATCAGAAAGTTCATTCTCAATAGTCCAGGTTTCAAATCCGCTCATTCTCAATCAGTTCATCTGGACAATTTCTTTTTAGTAGAAACGTTTCCTTGATGATGTCATCGTCTGGGGCCACACTCAAACGGACCATGATGATTACTGAAAGCTGTGCTACAGCATTTAAAAGACCATGGACTTCTTTTAAATACAACCAAGTGCCATTTTAACAGATCAAGTCTACATTTTCTTGGACATACCCCCCCCGCAGAATATCTACGTCACTATGTGCTTATTTGTGCGAGGTGTTTTTTAATATTAGAATTTTTTTTACCCAGGCAAGAAGAACGATTTTAATAGGACTTTTTTCACCTCCATTTCCTAATGTGTCCAGTTTCATTACTTTTTGTCTGTCTAAGCAGATTTCACTTGTAAATGAGTCGTCTAGGCTCAATGTGACTTATCTGTCTAAATAAAGGTTGAATGAATCTGACAGGGCCTTTCTAGAAGGGGAGGTGTAGACTGACAGACCAAAGAGTTGTTGAATAAAACAGGTTTGTGGTGGGAAAAAACAGTGTCACCAATTTCTAAATTACAAACAGATAAGCCATGTGTTAACACTAAGTCAAGTGTGTGGCCCTGCTGGTCGGTGGGGCCCACAACACTTTGTAGAAAGTTAAAGGACTGGATGAAATCTCAAAGTCATGAGCTAATGGTTTATCAGGGCATCATACATGAATATTGAAATTGCGCACAATTAAAACTGTCATATTACCATACCATACTATTTTATTTATAGAGCACTTAAAACAGCAACAAAGCCAACCAAAGTGTTGAATATTTGACCAGGATTCTAGTTAGAAAGTCAGAGTTTGTTAAAAAACTCTGTTGTATTTTGGAGGTCACACACACTGTAAGATCTAATTAGTTGACCTTACTTAAAAAAAGTACGCAAACTCGTTGCCTCAAAAAAATTAAGCAAAGTAGTCTTAAGATTAGTGAGTAAGAAAAGCTAATCTTTTTTAAGTTTGCAGTACTAAATCAAGTAGTACAACTGATACAAAAAAAGTAAGTTCAGATAACTCATTAGTCATGCTTAGTGTTAACTTATTTTTTTTAATTTGTGTGGACTGATGTAAATTTAACCCCACTTAGAATTACTAAATACCTACAACTTACTACCAACTCATTTTTTTTTTCAGTTAAATTAAATAAATAAATTTCCTAAATGGGTACTTGGTCCTTCCCCTCTCTGTAATTTCCTAGCTATTTTTGCTGTTAAAGGAGCTGTGTGTAACTTTTCTAACAATATATTTTTTAACATATTTCTTCACTCTGTCACGACCTCCTGACATACTGATTTTAGACAAGTAATCTCTGAAAAAAACTTGTCCCCTTGCTTCTCTAAAAGCATTTCTAAAAAGCCAAGGTGACACGCCGTTAACCAGCCAATAAAAACAGAGCTTGAATTTGAATTTTAACAGAGCAAGGGTAACAGAGCCATATTTGGCTCTGAGGGGGAGGGACCAGAAACGTGTCTCTGTTCAAAATTTTCCTAAGTTCCAGCGTGTTCCAGAAATTACATACTGAACCTTTAAATAAAAGGTAAACACACCACAAACATATACTTTAAAAGAACACTCACTGGATTGATTCAGCTGCAATAAAACATTTATTAAATAACTGCATCCTTGACAGTCCAAGAGTGAACAATAACATTTGATATCATTACTTTTCATTCCAATTCACCAATATAAATATTTTTTTTTTACACATGTAATAACCTTACAATAATCAAAAACATTACAATTCTACATCCTATTGCTTGAACGATGCTCTCAGCAACACCAGATGTTTGCAACTGTGCGACAACAGAGGCACACCCGTTCAGTATATTATTGTGGTTGGTAGACGGTGGAGTACTTACAGGAAAGTTTGTACTGGCCGCCTGTGAAGTAGACGGTTCACTAACTTCATTCTGAGTGTCCACATTGTCAGCAGTATTAGTCCAAGCAGTGTCTCTATGGAAATGAACAAGATGCACCCAAGAGTTCTGTGCCTTGCAGGGGATGGTCTTGTGATCAATGATGATGTAGTATCTTTGGATGTTGCTCATTTTCTCCAACACAAAGGAGGAAGGGCTGTCCTGGTTCCACACCACCAAGGAAGGTTTCGACACTGGCTCCCAACTTTGACAAAATGTAAAGAGAAATAATAAAAATCATGAAATATAGAACAATGCAAATAGCTAACAAAGCCAATAAGAAAATGCTTCAGCACAAGATATAGGATCTGAATAACTGAATAAAATACAGTACGATTTGCATACCTGTAAAGATCTCACAACATGGTCCACAGCTTGACATGAGCTGATTTTTGCACTCTTCCTGTGGCCTTTGGAGGTAGGTGGAAGAAGTTGAAGCTACATTCTGAGTGTCCACATTGTCCGCAGTATTAGTCCAAGCAGTGTCTCTATGGAAATGAACAAGATGCACCCCAACAGTTCTGTGCCTTGCAGTGGATGGTCTTGTGATCAATGATGTTGTATCTTTGGATGTTGCTCATTTTCTCCAACACACAGGAGGAAGGGCTGTCCTGGTTGCACACCACCAAGGAAGGTTTTGACACTGGCTCCCATCTTTGACAAAATGTAAAGAGAAATAATAAAAATCATGAAATATAGAACCGCTACATTCAAATAGCTAACAAAGCCAATAAGAAAATGCTTCAGCACAAGATATAGAATCTGAATAACCGAATAAAATACAGTACAATTTGCATACCTGTAAAGATCTCACAACATGGGCCACAGCTTGACATGAGCTGATTTGTGCACTCTTCCTGTGGCCTTTGGAGGTAGGTGGAAGAAGTTGAAGCTACAGCAGAATGCGTGACAGGTCACAGTCCCAGCCTAGGGGGAAAATAACAGACACATTCAGATAATACACAACTCATATTTAAAAGAGAAGAGAGCCAAATTAACCAGACTTACCTTTATCTTGTGCCATCAATGTTCTCAGTTCATCATGTTCATCCAAAATAACTTGTTCACCAGGTTTAGCCTGGAGAGCATTTCTCACCATCTATAAGATTAAACATGACAAAGTCAGAATTTCCATCAATATTCATCATCATCAGTTTAACAGCAAAATATTTTTGTACGTAATATTTTACATAATTTGTTACAAAAGCTGCACACCTCTTTAGCTGCTTCTCGTTCAGCATGTGTTGTCGTCCCTCCATTTGTGTGAACAATCACTGTGGAACCAGATGAATCAAGAGGATGCTAGCAAGGAGTCTCCAGAAACGGACACAGATGAGCTTTCTGACATGGTTGACTCCAACGAAGTAGATGATAAATCATGTTGAAGCACAACTGGGAACAGTTGAAAAAATGTATAAGTGCAAAAACATAATTAGTTACAAATATTCATTTATGATCTACTTCCCCAACTACGCTGAACCTCACCTGCTGACTTCTTGGTTGTCACCCTAACAGTAAGGTTCCCTGATATAAAAACTCATGGCATTGAACACCTAATTACCCATTATCTGATGAAGTATGCAACCCTGTTGCTCCACTCAGCTGGCGTGTTGTGTTGCCTTGTCGCTCACATCACAGGTGGAGCTGCAGGATAAAAGATGAAGACAAAAAGGGTAGAAAAGGTGAGGATGAGGATTTAGATGAAGAGGTGATACGTGTGTGGTAGTTCGTGTCTGTTGTGATGCGTTTAATAAAGGCATCAAGTTCAAGAATTACTTTTAAATTTGTCTCTGCACTGCGCTGAGTGGAGCTCTATGGCGCTGGCTCCACTAACAAGCTTAATTTATTTTTTGTTATCCCAACAGTTAAAGTAAACAAATAAAAACAACTAATAAATGGCTCATGTTCATAAAAAGCTTGGAGTTTAGAGCAAGACTCCGTGTGCTATTTCTCTAGGAACCTTCCAGCAGCAACATGGCCGCCCGCATCTCAGAGCTTGTTTTGATATGAAGAGAACGACATGACAGCTAAACATGTTCACTCAGATGTCCGTCAGATTTTTCTAACAGTTTTAATGTTTGGTTAGCAGGACACCTCGTGTTATGATGACAGTTTAGCTACCTTTAGCCTCTCTGTTAGCTAAAACCCCCGCTAGCTTAGCCTCTCGCAAACGTTGCATTTTTTTAATTTATACCATGATATCCAAACGCAACGTTAAGCACACCATGTATATTGCGAAAATTAATATTGCAGTCATAAAAAAATATACATGCAAAAACTTACGGTACTTTGTCACGATTTAGCTCCAGACTTGATCCTCCCGCTTTCAAGTACGTACGTTTGAAAAAACACGTCACAGACGCATTGAATTCTGGGAGTGACTTCTTCTTCTTCTTCTTGATGAGGTTTTCTTGGCGGTTGGCAAAAAACGTTGAGGTCATTACACATCAATGCTTACATGGAACTTCACCTGACTATCTAAAGGACATTCTTGTTCCATATTCATCCACCCGGTCTCTACGATCACAGAACAGTAATCTACTTCACATTCCACGAACCAAATTAAGGACCATGGGAGACAGGGCATTCTGTGTGGCTGCCCCCCGCCTATGGAACTCCCTTCCTGACTACCTGAGAGCTCCACAGTCACTGGTTGACTTTAAAAGCGGTTTAAAGACTTTTCTTTTTAAGCAAGCCTATTCTGCCCCCGCATGATTTTATCTTTGATCTTGGTTGATAGTATTATAGATTTTACTTGATTTTATCACTTGTTTTATTTATTTATTTATTTATTTTTTAAGCAGGCCTATTCTGCCTCCACATGATTCTGTTTTTAATCTTAGTTAATACCATTATTGATTTTATTTGATTTTATCACTTGTTTTTATTGTTGTAGCACTTTGAGATTTTTATTAATGAAAAGTGCGGTATAAATTGAATTTATTATTATTATTATTATTATTATTAGGTCGCATTACCGCCACCTACCGGTACTGGGAGTAACTCTTGTCAGGCGTTGAACACATGACAGATTTTGGGAAACTAACATTCATATTGTTAATCTAGACCAAAGAAGTGTTGAATTGACTACAGATTTTTAACAGACAACACCAACACTGTAAATCTAACACTTTTGATTTTGCTGTGTACAGCTCTTGTGATAATCATCTCATGTACTCATTACATATGCAGTGATTTAAAATAAAAAAAATATTTTCCTCTCAAATGTAGTGGAGTAAACGTAGAAAGTGATTAAAAAAATAAAAAGAACAGTGGTGCAACTTCCAACACAGAAAGAAAGCACACTTATCAAAAACTTACTTTTTCTAAATGAAACGAGCTCAAGTTAACTGAGCTACTGAGATTTTTTGACCAAAAAGTACAAGTAACTTACTAAAAGTGAGTCTTAATCACTATTTGATGAAAACTAATTTAAGTCAATTTACTATTTTTAATTAAATACCATGTTTGCATTTACAGTGTAACTTGTTAAAAAAATCTGTATTTCTCTCTTATGTTTGTCTATTGTTGATTGTTCAAGGAAAATCTACTGTTGCTGTTGTCATCATTCTTTAGTTTGTAGATAGGTCTCTCTTGTAAATGAGTCCTCGAGGCTCAATGAGATTAACCTGACTAAATAAAGGTTGAATGAAAAAACAGAAATGAAATCCAAAAAGAAAGCTTGGATATGGAAAATCATACTGCTCTGCTCGTTTGATGACAAATTTCAAAACACATCCCTGTCGCTGACAGAACCCCAATGTGTAAGGAAGCAGCATTATACAAGCCGCCCACCCTCCTTCTGCACTCAAATCACTCACAGCTGGAGAGGAACCACAGACCACTCATTGCAAAGTGGCTTTTTTTCTCCGAGTATGAGGGATACAATCAGGTGGTGTCACAGATGTCGTTGTTCCCATGGTAACTTGCTGCATTCACGGAGAGCAATGTGCAGCAGACACACACACATGCAGAAATGCCCACACAATTACACACTGAAAAGCACACGATGTGGCCTTGCTCACAAATGATTGAACCCATTCGAATTTGCGAGGGGCGGGGGACACCCTGGACAGATCGCAAGTCCACCACAGCAAATAACTGAAGTCACACACCTAAATACAAACCACTGAAAAAACACAAAATACTGTCAGGAGTCAGGACAAACTGGAAATAAGTGAGTGACATCTGTCTGGAGACAAAAATGTGCCGACGCTGAAACAACAAATGAGAATCTTCTCAAAACTAATTTATTTTGTTCAATTCAAACATTATTTCTACAGGCTAGTCTCACTGAGCCTCGAGGACTCATTTACAAGTGAGACCTGTTCCAGACAGAACAGATAAAGTACAGACAACAAGAACAGTAAACAATAACAACAACAAACTGCAGTAAAAAATGCAGTCTAAAAATGTATGATTGTAAACCATTCTACAAAACTAATCTAAATAATTTAGTAGAATAACTTTTTGGACATGGACATGGTGTCGACTGCAGCCTGTAGCTACAATACTGTACTTTTCTTTCACAGCCTCCCATAGGACACTTACCTTCTCTGCCCCATCACGTGAACTCAGTCTGTACGTGTACTGTCTTCTTCTGCATTTTATACAGCATCTCATTGTAGGATTCCTAGGTTTTCTCTCATAATCATTTTCCTCACAGCTGACGATTTATCAACCCTTCCACACCAGTGCCTCATCCTGTTGACTCTTCAGAGTGCTTAAGGACTTGGCAGTCAAACTTCTGATGCTGGAACATCATGTTACCTTCTGGTAACTTAAGTGACAGCTGGTAAACTAACCTCTTAAGAAACAACTAACCTTTGAATTTTTCTTGTGCCTCTTCAAGTTCAAGTTCACTTTTATTAGGTCCTCACTTTATTAGGTCCCCTCCTCGCTCCATGTGACCACGCCTGAAACCATCCTGTTCAAAAGCCAAACATCCACCTGGACCAAACACTGAGCACCACCAGCCTGTCTCTCCCCAGTGCCACTCACATTTCTGGAACAAGTCTTCATCTGGCCTTGGAATCCTTGGACCTCGTTTCTCCCTCTTCTCCAGCGCTACCTACAAACAATCAAAGTAAGATTTAAAAACAAAGAACTTTCAACAATCAATATCCAGATCCATTCTCAATATCACAGGTAGAAAAATCTAACAAAGTTAAGTCAGGTCCTTAAAAAAAAAAATTTGTTGAAATGTTTTGTTTTTCATCCGGAAGACTTCCTCAGTCTAAGGAACTGTATTCAGCTCAGTCTTATAAATAGCACCTTCTCATAGTGGATCAACCAGTTGGCTGATGACAGCCTGAAACCAGCTGCTCACATGATTAAGGAGGACCATCAGCCTAACGATGGATCATTAGCACCCTGATGGTTGTTTGCTATTCACAGAGGGCTGAGTGATACTAGCAATAACAGCATTGTAAGTGGGGGACAGTTGAACCCGGAGGCCTCCACCTCCGTTTAATGATGGACGGTTTCTTTTCACAAAGATGGCCTCCTTTACTCCTCTCTCAAACCATTGTTCCTCTCTATCAAGGATGTGAACATCTTCATCCCTGAAAGAGTGACCTCTGACCTGGAGATGAGTGTAGACTGCAGAGTCCTCCTGACCTGATGATGTTGATCTTCTGTGCTGGTCCATCCTTTTGGCCAGTGGCTGTTTAGTTTCCTCGACGTAAGACTGATCACCCTCCTGACACTGAACACTGTGTTTGTACTGGGGGAAGTATCTTTAAGCTTTGAGGAACTCACAACTGTTCTCACTGAGGTTGAGGCCATGTTAAACTCTAGGCCTCTGTGTATTATGTACGTAATGATGCGTTCGAGCCCCAGCCGCTTACCCAGTCTCATTTCCTAGTTGGTAAGTGCCTGACATCCTTGCCAGTGCCACCAAAGATTGTTCCCTCACCTCACCTAAATCAGGTACTCACTGTAAACCATGAGCAGGTAGGTAGAAGAAGGAAATACCGGCAGAGACTTTTGACCAGCTTTTGCAACTGGTGGCGCAGTTTAAATGATAAACAGGATGGAATATATTAGAGTATTTGAACATTGATCATTTAAACAAACTGTTTCTCTAAATTTTAAAAATGAATTTAAACCACTCACTCAAACAAATTCCTGTGAGCATGACAAGAGTCACTTATCTGTCTTACACAAAATACCATACCATACCATACCATACTTGGGCGGCCGTGGCACAGTGGTAATGGCAGTCGACCCCCGATCGGAAGGTTGGAGGTTCGAATCCCGCATCCGCCCACCATGTGTCGTTGTGTCCCTGGGCAAGACACTTAACCCCAAAATTGCTCCCGGTAGGTCTGGATGGCGCCTTGCAAGGCAGGCTACCACTACCGGTGTATGAATGTCTGTATGAATGGGTGGATGGTTGGTATTGTAAAGCGCTTTGGGGCTCCTCACAAGGGGCTGGAAAGCGCTATATAAATAAGCTCCATTTACCTTTTACTTATTTATAGAGCACTTTAAACATCCACAGGACCAAAGTGCTGTACACACAACAAAACAATCATACAGTCAGGTAATAAAAATGATTAAAAGTCACATAATAAAAGTTGAGCAATCATGCAATCAGATAATACAAGCGACTAAAATTATTAAAAGTCAATATCTCAGATGGTGTCAAAGGTCAGGGACAAGAGATGGTTTTTAGAAGAGAAACAGACAGAGAAGAGTCTGATGTTCAAGGGAAGGTTGTTCCACAGTTTAGGAGCTGCTACAGCAAAAGCACGGTCTCCACTGAGCTTGTGTTTTGTCTTTGGGACACTCAGGAGCAGCTGATCACATGACCTGAGGGATTGAGAGGGTGTGTATGGCTGCAGCAACTCGGACAGTGAAGGGTAATACACAGTTCTATACGTTAATCTGATTAAACCTATTTCTTATTCACAACTGTGTATCATGTAATCACAAATGTTTTATACAATCATGCATGTGTACTTAGACAACATAGTAAAACGTGTACATTTATTAATCTTACCTGATCATTAAAGGACAACACCCACCGTGACAGTAACAATTCACCATATTGGAGAATTACTGTAGTATTTTATGAATTTTATTTTCATTTTTGCATTTGGGCCAGGCGAGGGTTAAAAAAAAAAAAAAAAAACCACTCCCGAATGAATCCGGAAACCTGGCCGAAGAGTCCCGAAGGGTCATGCCTTTTGTTACATTGATCTCCACCCAGAAAGCAAGGCAGAAGGTAGGAGTGAGTTTCCATGGAGGTTTATGAGAGTGAGAGTAAAACTGCATATTTCCTGGTGCATTTTTGTGTACAACTGGACCAGTGGTCTGCTTTTATTTTTTATTTATTTTATAGACCTTTTTAATAAGATATAACACCGCTGCGACTGTTGCTGGCTGCTCTCCTCTCCTCTGCCCAGAGAGGAGCGAGCCGCGCGGCTTCTCCCTGGCTCCCCGTTCCGCTGCGTCAGCTTTGAAGTTCGTGCCGGGGCTCGGTTCTGTCCCAGCCTTGTTGCTGGAGCACGGGGAAGCACGGAGAGCATGGGGAAGCCCGCGCGCCTTGAGCTCCGCGCTGCGGCTGCCTTTCTACTCCCGACCTGTCTGGTCAGGGGAGAGAATAAAAAGGCGATGCGGAAATGAATGAATTTGTCGCGATCAAGCGAATTAAACTAGTATGTCTACGTGGATGCTGCTCAGAATATGACAGACATCAGTGAGCGACCGCTTCTCTTTTTTTTTCCTCTCTTAGAGCAGCGGTCATGGAAGTTGATGAAGGCTTATTAAAACTCCGCCTGTAACTCCAAGGCGGAATCTTTAGTGATGTGAATGCCCATATTTGGAGAGGGGCAGATCTTCCCGGAGCTTCTGCTAAAATCTGCTATAAATCATGAAATAACACATTTTGCATTATTTCTCTACAATATAAATAAACGCTCCTGTATTATTTTAAATAAACTAATAAATATTAATGGCGATGCAATTTGAAAACATGGTGGGTCATGGACTTTAAGAAAAAGAGTCAGAGATGCAGGAAACAGACTGGAAGCTCCCGAAGCAGCTCTTTGTGCCAAACTCTGCACCTAACATTCCAGGGGGGAAGGGCAGAAACATAAATTGGCTGAACAGAACCATGACATTTATATAAAAGCACACACATAATAAATACACTACAGACCTGTTAGTGCATTACACATAATATTCACAGGATAAATATATAAATGTACACATAACACATTAAACCCTTTAAATCTTCGTCCCACTCCCCTCAGGACGGAGGTTGAGGAGCATCAAATGTAGAACCACTAGACTGAGGAACAGCTTCTACCCTGAGGCTGTTAGACTCATGAATAAATAAATAATAAGAATAAACACTGCAAAATATCACATCATGCTGATGCTGATCTGTTTTCTTGTTGCTGTGTTCATTTGTGACCATCTGCTCATACAGACTCATGTTCGTGCTGCTGTTTATAATGATGTTTTTCTACTACATTAGGGCTTAGTGTATTACTAGTTGATGTTTTTCTTAGTTAATCCTAGATGTTATTACTGTTTTTCTCTTGCATTTGTTGTTGGATGTAACTGGGACCCTGTGTACATAATCTCGTTTTCATCACATGTACCACATGCGGTGCAAATGACAATAAAGACTCTCTGACTCTGACTCTCTCTGACTCTAAACTCTGGGTAACTTACACAGAAGAGTCACACACATACACAATCTAAACAGGTCAGCAGGAGAAACCTTGGGCCTTCTTATAAATCTCTGTTGGCCTGGCAACCAGGCCTTATCAGGAGGATGGCCAATGAGAAAACAGGAGAAGCCCAAAACATTTTATGATATCACATACCACAGCAGAAAAAGGGGCATTCGACGTGTCAGGTCTGTTCTCCTGAATCATGGGCTTTGTATGCATACAGATCTTCATTTAATGCCATAATCTCTGATTACTCTGTTAACCTGTGTCTTTCTCAATAAATCTTATTTCTTCAAGAGACGCCTGGTTCATTTGAACATCCATACTGATCCCTTCAGTTCTGGTGACCCCGACGTGATTGTTCCAGGTGGCTTCTGAGGTAGGCGAGGAGAACTTCGTGGACTAAGTGCAGTTGGGCCCAAAAAAACAACAAAGGTGAGTCGACCGTGGGTTAACCAAAAACGTCCATTTGGCCTACTATCCAAATTTACTGCACTGAGAACCACGGGGGCACTCTCGTGATAAAGAGGCCCTTGTTAAGATAAATACTATTAATTTGATTGGTAAGAAGTTTTTTCACTTGACACTGGTTTCAGTTTAATCAGACACGTGTCAGTTCGGTTTGGTCGGGACTAGTGGGCCACGTCCCCCCCCCCCTGTCCGAGTGCGGGCCGAGGAGCGCGTGCACGTTTGATTAAACTAGATACGTGTCGATCGAACATTGGGGTTTTCATTACTTACTTTTGGGGGTGGTAAGTGTTTTCCATTCAGACCGTGAGTAGCCATTTGTGACTACTTGTTTCACGTGAGGTGGATCCGTTCGTCGCGTGGGTAACGGAAGTCACAGAGACTTGTTTCATTGCCTTGTTTAGAAAAACATTTCCAGGTACGTTCGATCCATTGAGTAGTGGTTAGGCCTTCCAACTTGTTTCACGTACGACCGATCAGGACTCCTTTGGGAGTCCAATGCGGGTGTTCGTGGGTGGTTGGACCGCTGCAGCTTGTTTCGGAGGTCGCTACGTTTCCGATGCCCGGTGTCGGGGGTTCGCTGGAAGTCACGCGTGAGGTGAGACTACATCCCCCAGTGTACCCTACGGTAGAGTTGCAAACTAACGTACAGTAGTTGGAAGTAGACACTGGGAGATGTGACCGCAGAGGTCTGAGAGTAAAAAATAAAATAAAAATAAATAAATAAAAAAACACACAAAGAGAGGGTGTGTGATTGGGTCTTGTGTTTAATTCGTTTTAAAATACTTTGCGTTGTATTTCTTTAAGTTTTTCAATGTAAATGATCATTATAGGGGGGAGAGATCTCATTTAGATTCAAATTATGAGTTTTTAATTTCTTGTTAAATGTTTGTGTGGACTTAGGAGTGTGAATTTAAAGTTGTCTTCAGTTGAGTGGTGTGTGTGTGGTGTTGCCATAATTTGTCCACCAGAGTGAGCTGTTGTCTAACATAGAAACAAGTCTGATCCCAGAGGATTTTTCCACCTTAGACTTTTTCCTGTGTTTTTTACAATAGATCTCAGTGAATGTGAAGAGCATTTAGGAAATAAAGCATTTGAGTGAATTAGTTTTTTTGGATGCGGACATGGCACACATGCAAGGTAAAAAGGACCAAGAACAAGAAACTATTCGTGAACTATTACTTAGAATCCAAGCGGAAATCAGATTTTTACAGACCGTAAACACGGCGAGGTGTAAAAAATGGGAGAGTCTATTATTACAAATTGCAGAGGAAGCAGATGGATTAACAGCAAATTTAGCTCATTTAGTCCGGACCAGAGTTATACAACACAAACAACAGCTCAATGAAATTGGAACAGAACTGGCTAATTGTAAAACATTTGCGGACTATCAACAGTTAATTAAGAAATATAATGAATAGTTAAAACAAGTTGAAATACATGAACAATTATGGTTAATGACGGAAAGTGTACAGGAATTAGGTAACACAGGGAACAGTTCACTTTTAAAAGGTTCAAAGCAGCAGGTTGTAGAAAAGAGCAGTCAGACGTCGCCACCTGCAGGAGGTTGAAACAAGTTGCAGATGCTGATATGGAGTTGAGAAAGTTGAGACAGAAGGGAGACAGGAAGTTGTGACAAGAAGACAATAAACGGAAAGTTGAGACAGAAGAGAAACAGGAAGTTGTGACAAGAAGACAGGAAACAGAAAGTTGAGAGACAGAAGAAAGGAGACAGTAAGTAGACAGAGGACATGTGGTGATGATGAGATGAAGGGCAGGAGTGAAGTGACAGAGAAATGGTCAGGGATGTGGAATAATATGAAACAATATTCATATGGAGAAAGGATGTGGACGGTGGAGGTTCAGGCTAAGTAGCAGAACAGAAAAGGCGTATTTTGGGGATTTTATGAGATTGACAATTCATCAATTAGACGAACACGAAGGTTCTGGAAGGCAGGAGATGACGTTGCTGAGAGGGATGTGGGACAGTTTTGGGTTTAGGTTAAATTGACTTTAAAATAAATGTAAATTTTTTTTGATCCGTTGTACAGACCAGATCCAACGAGATGTGTTTTGTCGGAGACAAATGCCCACAGAGACCGGACAGATATAGCTTTTAAATTTTGGTCTAGTAGTATATTGGCATTATGATTTAGACTATTTTCTTTTTTCTTCCACAGCCTGACAGCACACAGTTGGTGGAGGGGGAGCATGAGACAGGCAGACCTCTTTCTTACAGAACACATAATGTAATTTGCCATGAGCTAGGATTCAGCCAAATACATGTAACACCTGCGTTTGGTGTCAGGGGATTGGGGTTATCGGTTATGGTTCACTTAAACTTGAATGTATAAAGTTGACACTGGCACTGGTTCATTGTGACTCTACGCGCGAAAGCTGACAGCCATGTTGAAAGAACTCTCACTCATGAACAAAAACAAGACAAGGACAGTTAAAGGGGCAAAAGCAAAGAACTGTCACTCAAACAAGAGAATGTCTATGAACTTCCTCAGCCACATTTCCGAGGCAGAGACTTTGACAAAATAACTGTCCAAGACACAAACAGATGTAACTGTCAGCAAACACAAAGTGAAGCCAAGTGAAGTCAGGACTTGGGCCATTCTGCATGAGACACAGCTACCGGAACGAGGTTGTTGGTCACTGAAGTTGACAAAGGCTGAACTATGAATGAGTTTGCACGAGCAGAACGAGAGTGCGTGAAACTGCTGTCTGGAGTCACCCATTCCAGCGACCAGTGAAGGTGTCGGCCTGGCATTCGATCGGGTTGAATCGGACGTGAGCCTCAATCTCAGGATCCAAACGAGAAGAGCATTGTTTAATGATACACAAACGGGCAGGTAGGACATGCCCCCGCATGTCACATAATTATTAGGTTAATACTGATTTGTGGGCTCTGTTTGTCGAGTTCTCCCCGTTCCAGAAGGCTCTGAAACAAAATAATAAGGCTCTCATCCCGAGACCTAAAAGCAGAATGAGATTTATAAATTTCTTCACAGGAAAGATTGGTGTCACCACAATTATTCATATTAGGCTTTAAAAGTTAAATATCTAATGGCATTTTTCCTCAAGGGAATGCATTTTCAGGAGTCTGATGGGTACAACGGATAGACATTGGTGTATTGGTACACAGTTAGGGAAACTGCAAGGTGAATGTGCTCTACATGAGGCCGTACGAGTTGGAATTCCAGACTATAGCTAAGCTGCATAAATTGGGTCATTAATCAGTTCAGACAGGATCAATAAATTAGGGAAGCAGGGGAATTAGAAGCTAGGCACTGGAGCTTCTCATATACTTAGTTGGAACGGGTTAGGAATAAGTTTTCAAAAGTGAGGAGAGTGCAGGTTGATGACAAGGTGAAAACAATTACAGGAGGCATACGTGGTGCTCGGTGATGAACGTTGTTTCTGTGCACAGGAAGGGCGGGTCAGTGCTGGTTTGGCAGTGTGCTTCATACAGATCAGTGTTTTGACACGCTGGTGGGTGCGACGTTGCAAGGGGAACACAGTCAGCACAGAGGCAGGGCGCTGTGTAGACTTTGGGTGCAGTACACATTGGGCTCGCTCAGTAGACAAGAGATGGTTTTTGGACAGCAAAGGGAAACAAAGCACACATGAGGCAGACATGAGAAATTGTAACAACCTTAACATTACTAACACAGAGACACTTCCTAAACATCAAGAAGAAACTGTCAAGCTTATTTGAAAGCAAAAGAAAATCGGGATACATCAATTGGAATTGAATTGTGATCGTAACACCAGAAGACAGGGGCTGCTCCTGAAGAGAAACAGTGGGACTTGACCATGGAGCTGAAGTGGGGCAAGATAACTTGTGGAATGCATCCTGAACATGGCAGACGGGTTCTTCCAATGAGCCGAAAGAAGAAGATGTTGAGGAAGAATCCGGACTCGCGCATGTGGGTACACACCAGATGAAGAGAAATGTCGTCAGCTGGTGGTACACATACATTTAAATTATCTGATCAGAACATTTGTGCACGAATGCGTCGTGCGTTCATTGCATAATTCTCAACAGATGAGGAGGTCGCGTGAACAAGGAAAATTTTCGACCGTGATGAAACCAGGTCATGAGATAATAATTGATTGCACTGACATGGTTGAACCGGTAAAAGGTTTCAAAATTTACTGGTTTGCGTGGCCGCATTCACCGGCTGACCAGAGGCCTTACCTGAAAAAAGAGAAGACAGCAAAACCGTGATCAATTTTTTAATCAATCGTTACATTCCAAGTCATGGTTTTCCTGCAAAAATCAGGTCAGATGATGGTACACATTTCAAGAATGCAGATCTATTGAATGTTGGAAATACTTTTGGCCTCAAACATGCTAGTACACTTTTAAAACAAAATTGGCTAAAATCTACCATACCATAGCATACCATTTTATTTATAAAGCACTTTCAACAGGAACAAGTCCACACCAAAGTGCTAAACAAACAAACACGTAACAGGCAACACAGACAATGAAGTACAACACGAAAAACATAAAAACATTGCAGACCATAAGTAAAACGATCAAATATAAATCAGCTGGCATTGAAAGCAATGGAGTAGTAGTGAGTTTTTAACCGGGATTTGAAAACTGTGCATAAAAACTGTGAAAAATCTGTGTACAGACATAGGCGTAATTTACACGGGGGATGGGGGGGATTTAACCCCCTCAATAATTGGATCCAGTCAATATAACCCCCCCAAAAAATGTTATCATTCATTTCAAGCTCCCGGATTAACTGGAGGTGCGCGCGGAGGAGGAGCGAGCGCGACTGCTCTCTCTCTGCCTTCAAAGCTGCCGTTCGCCCCCCTTCCTCCTCCCCCCTCCAGCAGCAGCCGGGGACACATTTTTTTGCCTCTGTCACTAGCCTCGCGAGAACTGCCCCCTGCAGTAGCCTCGGTGGCAGTTCTCGCGATGTTACTGCTGGCAGCGGGAACACAAACCCGGAAAAACACAGAGATGAATGTAACGAGAGAGAAGGCGTCCCTGCCAAAAAAGTTAAGACTTCGTGTAAATATCTTGAAAAATGGGACAGCGAATTTACTTTCCTTAAGAAGAGTAGGGTGGGACACAATTACGCGTTTTTTAAGATTTGTAACTGCGACTTTAGTGTCTCTCATGGGGGAAGGAACGATGTCCGTCAGCATGAAAAATCCATCAAGCACAAAGGTAGGCCTATCAGATTGTGATCACATAACTGGTTTGAAAGAGGCTGATAGGTAGTTATTTTAGATTTCTTGTAAACCTGTCTTAAAATGTAAGGGGTCCTGGACTTTGGTTGGGCTAGTGCAGGGGTCTGCAACCTGCGGCTCTGGAGCCACATGTGGCTCTTTGGTCCCTCAGCAGTGGCTCTTCCAAGCTTTGATCAAAACTAACTTTAAACTGAATTTTATTTGTTCTTATAACAACAAAAAGGGCTAGTTTTAGCAGTTTTTCCTGTCATTTCCTTTGCAAATGTGTGAATACTAGAACTAATAGAATGAGTAAAACATAAGTTAACTTTATTTATTTGAAGTAGGATATTTAATTTTTCCACGATTAAAATAATTTACCTAGACCTGCATAGTTCATTATTTTATTTTTTAATTGGGAAAGATCACATTATTTTTCCTTCTTTATGATAATCTGGTCTTTTTTAGTCTTAAAATGTAAAAATATCAACAAATCATTAGATATTTTCAGCTTTACAATGGCCAGAAAACTACAGGTCAGAAAATTGTCCTTTAACAAACTTAAAGTGGTCTGTGGGCCACCAGTTGAGAATCCCAGTTGTAGCAGGTATTGTGGCTCCGGAAACGTTTAATTTAGTGAACAAAGGGGCAGAAATGGCTCTTTTGATCATAAAGGTTGCAGATCCCTGGGCTAGTGGGATGGCTCGGCGTACCCGGCAGAAAATTTCCTTTATTTTTAAATCCAAAACTTGACAGGTATGATGCAGGGTTTTACTCTGCTCTTGTCATATTATGGCTGTATTTGAATCATTTGTTGTAATTTTTCCTAGTTAAACTGTAGTGAACCAGGTAAATACACACTCTTTGAAAATTGTGAAATTGAGGTATGTTATATAATAAATCTTAAAAATGTAAAATATGTGTTATGGCTGAAAAAAATGCAGAAAAATAGTGAGTTTTTTTCTTACTTGTTGAACCTATGTGGAACAAAAAAGGAGCAGAATAAATACAGAGAAAACAGGAAAGTTAAGTAAATCACAGTAAATCACAGTAAAAGCATTACAATATATTTTAACCCTAAAATATCCTGAATCATAAAAAAAGTTATTTATTCGATAAATAAATAGGTAGATAGCATGACCCCCCCCAATGTTAGACCTAAAGTTACGCCCTTGTGTACAGACTAAACTTAATTAACTTGGGGCTTTACCAAATGGCCATTAGGCCTGAGAGCTTCTGTGAATAGGGGTACAGGATTGTTAAAATGTCGCATACAATGTACTTCGAGATACTAATAGTCTTTTGTCCAGTTTCCATCTACAGATCCCTGATTCCAATACGCTTCAGGAAGAAAGGCCTGAATGTCCTTTGACACCTTGGGTGCTTCTGAGGGTCACTAAATGGAAGTGGGCGGACCCACGTTGGACGGGCCCTTTCCAAGTGGTTGAACGCACATCATACGCGGTGTGCCCCAGAGATAAGGGCTCCACTTGGTTTCATCTGAGTCAGTGGGCACCGGCTGAAGAGCCTCAAAGGGCATCACATCAGGTCGAGGTAGCTCTGATGGAGCTGCAAAGTTGAGAGCTCCGGCTTTGCATCTGGAGCAAGTGGTCCACACGCGCTATGGGCCGTCCTGCATCTTCATCCTTGAGAACGGTGTTCTAGGAAAGTGTAGGCTTCTGCTGCTTCATCGTTTCACTTCCTCGTCCGGGGAAGTCATCTGTTCGTGAGGTGGTGTTCTGATTCGAGTGGGGAAGCATCCTGAAAAACACTTTTGTTCTTGCTGTGGGAAGTCATCCTGAAATGCATCTTTATTCTTGCTTTTAAGAGCGGACCAGAAACGATAGGGAAGTAAGTTCCCCCTGGCCGCAGGCCTGTCTGCCTTGTTGCCTTGAGAGGGAAGAGCCAGCTGCATTTTTGCAGCTTTAAAAGGCAGAGCAACAGCAAGAGGAGCAGGAGAGAGGGGGGCATCCATCCTTTTGGGTTGGGGCAGTTTTGCTCGCCAGGGGAACGGGGTATTGAACACAGCCCAATTGGCTTATTATCTTCAGCAATCTGCAGCCCAAAAAAGGGTGGTGGCGTATCGACGTCCACGTGGCCTCTGAAGAGTGCATCGTTTAGCAAGATCTGAGGAGAACAAAAGCCAGGGTGTTATATTAAAATCAGAAAAACTGAAACGGTGTTTGAAATTTTACACGTTTCTATTTTTTGCATTCTTAAGATCATTAAGTGTTTGGGGCAATAATTAATATTTTATACTTTAAACTTTAAATCTCACATTTTAAGGATCACACATTTAAAATTAGATGTTA
>JBBPBX010029776.1:0-12902 GCA_038048925.1 Garcialebias charrua
CTCTCATTCACACACATGTACTCTGTCTTACTACGACTGACTTTCATTCCTCTTCTTTCAAGAGCATACCTCCACCTCTCCAAGTTCTCTTCCACTTGTTCCCTGTTCTCACCACAGATCACAATGTCATCTGCAAACATCATAGTCCATGGGGATTCCTGCCTGACCTCATCTGTTAGTCGGTCCATCACCAGAGCAAACAAGAAGGGGCTCAGAGCCGATCCTTGATGCAATCCCACCTCCACCTTGAAGGTATCTGTCACACCCACAGCACATCTCACCACTGTCCTGCTGTCCTCATACATGTCCTGTACCAGTCTAACATACTTTTCTGCCACTCCAGATTTCCTCATGCAATACCACACCTCTTCTCTTGGTACCCTGTCATATGCTTTTTCTAAATCCACAAACACACAATGGAGTTCTTTCTGACCCTCTCTGTACTTCTCTATCAACATCCTCAAAGCAAAGATGGCATCTGTGGTGCTCTTTCTTGGCATGAAACCATACTGCTGCTCACAGATAGTCACATCTTGTCTAAGTCTTGCTTCCACAACTCTCTCCCAGATCTTCATTGTGTGACTCATCAACTTAATTCCCCTGTAGTTGCTACAACTCTGTACATCACCCTTGTTCTTAAAAATGGGAACCAGCACACTTCTTCTCCATTCTTCAGGCATTTTCTCACCCTCAAATATTCCATTAAATATTTGAGTCAAAAACCTCACTGCCATCTCTCCAAGACATTTCCAAACCTCCACTGGTATGTCATCAGGTCCTACTGCCTTCCCCTTCTTCATTCTTTTCAGAGCTTTCCGGACTTCACCCTCACTAATCTTTTCCCACTTCCTGGTCCACAGTTTCTATTACCTCCACTCTTCTTTCTCTTTCATTCTCTTCATTCATTAGCTCCTCAAAGTAATCCTTCCATCTTCCCATCACACTCTCCTCACTTGTTAGAACATTCCCATTCCCATCTTTAATAAGCCTAACCTGCTGCACATCCTTTCCAGCCTGATCCCTCTGTCTTGCCAATCGGTACAAGTCCTTCTCGCCCTCTTTAGTGTCCAGTCTCCCATATAACTCATTGTACGCCCTCTGCTTTGCCTTAGCTACTTCCCTCTTTGCTCTATGTCCCATCTCCTTATATTCCTGTCTCCTCTCTTCAGTCCTCTCACTGTCATATTTCTTCTTGGCTAATCTCTTTCTTTGAATGGCGTCCTGCACTTCACTATTCCACCACCAGGTTTCCTTATCATCCATTCTCTGTCCAGATGACACACCAAGTACCTTCCTACCTGTCTCTCTAATTACTGTTGCTGTAGTAGCCCAGTCACTTGGAAGCTCTTTCTTACCACCCAGAGCCTTTAACAGCTCGTCTCTGAATTTCTCACAACATTCTTCCTTCTTTAGCTTCCACCATTTGGTCTTCTTCTCTGATTTTACTCTTTTTCTCTTCTTCGCAACAACAGTCATTCTACACACAACCATCCGATGCTGTCTGGCCACACTCTCCCCTGCTACAACCTTACAGTCTCCAATCTCCTCAGGTTTCCTCTTCTACACAGAATGTAGTCGACCTGTGTACTCCTTCCTCCACTCTTATAGGTCACTCTATGTTCCTCCCTCTTTTGGAAATAGGTATTGACTATAGCCATTTCCATTCTCTTGGCAAAATCCACCACCATCTGTCCTTCCTGGTTTCTTTCCTTGACACCAAACCTACCCATCACTTCCTCATCCCCTCTGTTTCCTTCACCAACATGTCCATTCAGGTCTGCTCCAATCACCACTCTTTCCTCCCTGGGAATACTCTCTATCACTTCATCCAAATCTTTCCAAAATTTATCTTTCTCCTCCTCATCACATCCAACCTGTGGAGCATAACCACTTACTATGTTTAGCATCAGACCTTCTACTTCTACCTTTAGACACATCACCCTATCTGACACTCTCTTCACCTCTACTACATTCTTTGCCAACTCCTCCTTCAGGACCACCCCTACTCCATTTCTCTTTCTATCCACACCATGGTAAAACAGTTTGAACCCTGCTCCAATACTGCGAGCCTTGCTGCCCTTCAAAATATTATATTCAACCAAATCATAAAAATATTATATATATTAAAATATTATATTCAACCAAATCGTAAAATTGTAATAATTCCAACTGATGAAATATATTTTTTTCATTCAACCGTTATGTAGACAGATAAATCACATTGAGTATCAGAAACTCATTTACAAGTGAGACCTGTTTGGATAGACAAACAAAATTGTGAAACTGCACACATGTAGGAAATTGGAGGCAAAAAAAAATCCTGTCAAACTCTTTCTTCTTTGCTGAGAATAAAGACCCTGATAATGAAAACAACAACAACAACAAAAACGCACAGACAAGCACATGGTGACGTAGAACATTCCGCAGAGGGGGGAAGATGACGAGAACAATATATTTCAGCATATATAGTTCAACAATATATTTGTTGGGTGACCACAGCACTTCCTACTAATAATTCTTATAGCTATTTTTTTGTAAAATAAAAACAGGATTTGTAATTGTTCGCATGCTTTTCCCCAAACTTCAGTATAATAGATTAAATACGGAACAATTATTACATTATACAACATATACAAAGCTTTGGAATTCAAAAACTCTTTTACTTTATACAGTAATGCAACTGATTTAGCTATTTTTATTCTGAAGTAATTTACATCAGATTTCCATGTAAGCTTCGCATTAATAATATCTTATTTGAGCTCATTTATGTGGAAGTATAAGAGGGAATCTGCCATAAAATTCTGGAAGAAGACTAATTTCAGTTAGAAATATCTGTAGAGTGACATTTTGTAGCTTGCTCAAACTAATTTGTCTAATTTGTTAAAGTTTTCAGAAAAAAAAAGTGAAATTCATTGGCTACACAGTGGCACCGTTGGTAGAGTTTTTGCCTCACAGCTAGAGGGTCACCAGTTCAAATCTCGGAACCTTTCTTGGTGCAATGGTTAGCATGTTCTGTCTGTGCATGCATGGATCTTCTCTGGATTCTCTGGTTTCCTCTCACAGACCAAAAACATGCATGTTAGGCTGATTGGTAACTCTTAATTGTCTCTAATGTGAGAGAGAGAATGAATGGTTGTTTGTCTTGTTTGTCTCTATGTGTCCCTGTGATGGACTTGGAGTGCACTCCGCCTCGCGCACACTGATAAATGGACATGGGCACCAGTGACCCCTGCGACCTGAAAAGGAAGTAGCAGGTAAAAGATGATGGATGGATGGATGATCTTCGTGGCACTGCAATGAGTACCTTTAAAGTGATGCAGTGTTCTTATGGAGGTTCTGTGAGCAATTTACCTCTACCACCTTGAAGAAATCAAGTCCTTGGTATTAAAATATTCCCTCCAACTGGCACACAGGAAGAAAGCCACATGCACACACTCACAAACACACTTACTAAAATTTCCAATAGACAGCAGAAAGGTTATGGATCAAGGTATGGAAAGAAGTGCGCCTGGTTTGTTTTTCTTCTTCCTGCAGGATAGAAAAGGGGGAATGGTGAAAGGAGAGCCGTGTACCTGTGGGAGGTCAATATCAACACAGTTCCGGTTCAGAAAACGACTGGCCTGAGGTGCAGAGTAGTTGTTCAGAGAGAGGCCAGATTGAGTACAAGGCAGCACAGTTATAGTAATACTGTTTCAAGCCTGAAGGCTCGTGGTCACTGCCATCACTCCTCCAAGGATCCCTGCTGAAGGTGATTTGATGGTTTATGGGCAGCAGAAATTAAACTGTAAAGGCTGTTTCAGAGTAAAGAGATTGCAAGGTTTCAGACCGTTCGGCTTAACAACAACAACAACAAGGATGATGATGTGCAAATAAAACAAGTTCAATTTTAACCATTAACACTTAGGTAAAACTGATTGGAGGAGGAAAAGATGAACACTGACGCCAAAAATACACTACACGCGGCTCCGCTCCGCCCCGCTCCGCAGGTCGCAGCTGAGCGAGTCCAATTTCCATTACCTGCGCTCAGCTCAGGTCCGAATAGATGCGCTGCTCCGAGACACGTGCGAGATCGCGCGATAAATCAAGTGAAGTCAGAACAAAACAATTCATTCGGTGGAAGAAGGAGAACAACTGTAGAGAGACTGCTGCCTTGATCTTCTCTCGTAAATAAGCTACATGGTTTGAGCAACAGGAAGTGATGTTTACATTTCAGAATAAAATACGTTTTTATTTATTTATTTCTTGTATTGCGTTTGTAGGCGTAGTCATAGTCATAAATATAATAGTTTAGTCATAGAATAGTCATAAATGATAGTTTGACAGCATTTTTGTACAAATAAATCCGTATAGAGCTAGGATTAGTCCGCCCGTGGTGATTTTATTTTGTAAATACGGAAGTTGTGCTCGTTCCTTTTCCTGTTGGTGCGACGTAATCTTCAAAAGTTGACTCCGGCACAGCTCCGTCATCCGGCAGAAATAGAAAAATTTCTAATTTTGACGGACTGCCGTCCGCTCTCCGCAGCTCGCCGCCGCCGTGCGGAGCCAGTGTACTTTATCTCATTGATTATAATGGGTGCGTATTTGCTGCGGAGGTCGGACCGGAGCGGGGCGGAGCTGCAACGCGTGTGGTGTATTTTTGGCGTGAGATTGCACTTTTTCATCAAATTTCATCAACCTCTGTTATGGGCAACATGATGGTTTAGTGGTTAGCACTGATGCCTCACAGCAAGAAGATACTGGGTTCAAACTTCCAGTTAGGTCTGGGGTTCATCTGTGTTTGAATGTTTCCCGCATGTTTGCGTAGGTTTTTCTTTGGTTTCTTTCACAGTTGAAAAAAAAACCTGCATGTTGAAGCTGCCTTCAGGCCCAGGCGTCCAATGAAAAAGAGATCTGTGATCTTAATGGGATTTACTGAATAAATAAAACAAATGTTTACAGCATGGCTGGGTTTGTTAAAGCTGCACTATGTAACTTTGTAGTGCAGTCTGTAACTTTTCTAACAATATATTTTAACATATTTCTTCTCTCTGTCACTATCTACTGACAGACTGATGTTAGACAAAGTAATCTCTGAAAAAACTATAGTCCCCTTGCTTCTCTATCAGCATTTATAAAAACACTAAAAACACAGAGTGACCCGGCCTTAACCAGCCAATAAAAACAGAGCTTGAATTTGAATTTCAGCAGGGCCAGGGGGAGCAGAGCCATATTTGGCTCTGAGGGGCAGGGATCAGAATGCTTTGCCTGTTGAAAATATTTCTAAGTTCTGCGCTCTACAGAAAGTTACACATAGCACCTCAGCATAAGCTAAATGATCTGGGACTCCATCAATCTTGTTCAACGTGTGTCAAAAGTTACTTTAATGTCATGGAAAGTTCCTCCCCCACATACCCTTTTTAATTTTGTTTTTATTTTTTTTGGTGTGTTCGCTAACTCGTGGACTTTTCTGCCAGAGGACTTGAATCATTGACCCTGGTAAAAACTGACCAGCTCTAGTCTTGATCAGTTAGCCTTATAGTATTACATCTACATAGTATTATATATGTATTTTGGATGAGTATTAGTCATAAATGACCCCAAAATATCTCAGTTCGATTGAGTTGAAGCCATTTTTTTGTTTGCTAATGTTGCCTAAACTTTTCACCCTATCTCTAAGGGAGTGTCCAGCTACCCTGCAGAGGAATCTCATTTCAACCACCTGTATCCACGATCTCATTCTTTCTGTCACTACCCAGAGTTTGTGACCATAATGCCTCTTATCAACAGGTCCTGTTCGCGCTCGTTCGGGCTCGTTCGTAACTAGTTAACAACTAGTTATGGGGTGTACCCACAGGGTCCTGTTCACGTGAAACCGGTCCTATTTTGGTGCCTGCTTCACTCAGGTACAAAGGTCCGGTTCCTCTAGGGTCCAGTTATGACATCAGCACAGCGTGTTCACTGATTGGTCAGGGGGCGTATTCCTAGGTCGGAGGGCGGAGATTCAGTCTTCTCCAGTAGGTGGCGTATGCACCTGAACGTTGTTTGCAATCCGCCAAGAAGAAGAAGAAGAAGAGTCGGTCTTCTAGGAAATGCAAACTGCCCAGCCAACAGTGGGAGGGAGACTGACTGGCCTTGACACAGCCACTTCTCTTCTTATGGAGTCTATAGTAGATGGTGAGTGTTTTATAACTTTAAGCATATTTCCAGTGAGTCATGCAACTCTCTGAGCGTTTTTGGACTGAAAAAACACCGGAGACTAGCTTCAGCAACAGCCGAGAGGCTTTTCTGAAAAAAAAAAAAAGATGGCGGAACGGCTCGTTTCTCTGAAATATAACAAGAAAATCACATAAACAATATTTGTTAGCTCGAAATTGTAGGAGAGGAGGTGTGTCTGAGTCTATCATTTGCTTAATAAATGCACTTTAATGGTCAAATTCGCCGAGTTGGCAGCTGTTTTCAAGGTTCGATCGAAGCAGAGCAGAATGTGGGGTATGGCAGGCCGTTTGAGTCGATAATAGCGAGTGAAGATTCTCAGTCATCCAGGACATGGTAAATTCTAAAAAGTGCAAGGAAGGAAAAAAATAGTCTAAAGCATAGTATAATAAATAAAGTCCAGTTGTTTTTGTCTTGAACTTTTTTGAATTTATCATTATAGC
Organism: Garcialebias charrua; assembly: GCA_038048925.1. Taxonomy (NCBI): domain Eukaryota; kingdom Metazoa; phylum Chordata; class Actinopteri; order Cyprinodontiformes; family Rivulidae; genus Garcialebias; species Garcialebias charrua. Next base: position 6,636 of record JBBPBX010029776.1, read on the forward strand.
CACGTTTTCATATTACGTGATACAACCGCCAACTTCATGCCATACAAGTTACTTCTGTTTTTGTTTTGTTTTGTTCAGTCAGAATAAATGGAAACGGTCATATCTCAGTCCAAAAATGGTTTATAAATATGGGGAAAAATCCATAAATTTGTCACTTAGGCCTATAGGCCTGTATTAATGTGTAATGTGATTTATTTCAGGTTAATCAGTCAGTTCCTGTGTAAAGATCCTCTAGCCGTGGGTGTCCTTGGAGAAGGATGGGACAAGTCACTGCACTGTAAAGCAAGTATGTCATGACAGAAACACTCCAAACTTTGAAAATTACAGATAAAAGCAAAGGACAATGATGTTTAGAGGAGATTATAACAATAATTTTGTGTTGTTTGCCAGATGGGGCAGTGAAAACAGCCAGCCAGACATATGAAGCCATCGCTGAACTGCTGCATCAGGATCTGATCTTGTGACTCCAGACTACACATCAACTGCAGCCGAACAGACCTCAGAGCTTCTCCTGATGCTCTGCTCTCCTGCACCTTGTCCACATTGTGCCAAAGATGTCCTCGGTGCCTCAGTAAAAAAAAAAAACAGTCCTGCATTGACAACACAAACAGGTCCTATGAACTCAGCAGATGTCATACAAGCTCAGTTTGTGACGGAGCAGGGGTACTGTGACTTCATGGTGTTTTTCATTCAACCTTTATTTAGTCAGGTAAATCTCATTGAGCCTCGTGGACTCTTTTACAAAAGCGACCTGCTACAAACTAAAGAACTTTAGTTCTGGGTCAGATGACTTTATTCACAGAGGATTGTGTCTGATGGTGAGTTCTTTACAGAAGCAGTGAAAAATGTAGAAATGTTCTACAGGTCAGCATTTTTACCTGAGCTATTGGCCAAATTTTACTTTTAATTATTGTTACATGTTTTGGAACAACAGGTTAAGATTCCAGTGATGATATTTTAAGTTCATATTTCATACATAACTGCAGATTTAGTAATATGTTTTTCTGTTTCTACAAATAACACCAATCTTTCATTTTTTAAAACTGTTACAATTTTATTGACATGTAACATTTACAGTATTTAAATAAAGTTGCTTTGATATTTTGATTGGAATTGATTGATTACATATTGTTAAGTTTATATTACAAATGTTTTAGTTTGGAACACACTTGTTGATCAACTGGGACAATGGAGCGGCGCAGATTTTTTAGGATACATGCCACTTTCAGTTTTGTCCAAAGTAGTGTACTCCACCATCATCAATGTGTGTATATATAAATATATATATATATATGTATATATGTGTATATGTATGTACTGTATATATAAATATATATGTATGTACAGTATATATTATGTATGTATGTGTACATATATGTGTATATATACACACATGTATGTATATATATATATATACTCACGCATATGTTTGTATGTGTACACATGTATGTATATACAATATATATACAGGGAACCCCCGTGTTACGAACGAGATCGGGACCTGAGAACGGTTCGCAGCTCGATCCGTTCGTAGGTAGGGGGTGAAAATTATATTTAAAAAAAAAAATTATTCATTCATTCATTCATTCAACCTTTATTTATCATGCTAACGGAGCGCGCGCACACATTTAAGCATGTAAAGTAGTGTACTGTAATGTTAAACATTGCTATTCACATTTACAGAATAAATAAAAATATATTTTCTTACTTTGAGATGGTCAAAGCCGACATCTTAGGTTGCCATGCGTTGATTGTTGTCGGGCCGAGCAGCGCGCCACCGCAGCTGCTCCAGGCCTGTGTTAGCTAGCTGGCTAGCTTCTGCTAGCCAAGCCATGAGCTAGTGTTGGAGCGGCGGCGCGATCAATCTGCAGCTCTGCTCCAGCCGCTGCTCCAGCCTGAGACGTCCACAGAGCTATTCCAGCTAGTAATTAATCCACATGATGCGATCCTGGTCACCAGTGTTCAAAAGGCCGGCTCCCGTGTTAGCTCCAGTGTTAGCTCTGGAGCTAGCCAGGCCGGAGGTGTAGCCAGGCCGGCCGGAGGTGTTCGCACGGCGGCCTGGCACGATCGGCGATAAATCCGCTGCTACTTGAGACATCCACAAAGTTCACAGAGACGTTTCCAGCTAGTAATTAATCCATATGAAGCCATCCTGGTCACCAGTCTTCGTCCAGCTCTCGGCAGCTAACCTAAGATGGCGTCCGCCGGTGTTCTACATTAATTTGTGACCGGAGACCCCAGTGACTGAACCTTAAATAGCGTCCGGTGTTCTACATTAATTTGTGACCGTGTAAACTGAAGACCTACTTCCTGTTTCCCAAAATTGCTCAAAAATTGCTCAAAAATGATCAGAAATGATCTTTTTTATCATAATTATTATTTATAAAGCCTTTAAAACAACCAGAGCTGCAACAAAGTGATGTACACATGAAATTAAGAACATTTAAACACAAAAAAAAAAAAAAAAAAAAAAAATTTTTTTTTTTTTTTTTTTAATTCATATTTTTATTAAATATGATATGTTCGTAAGTCCCGTGGTTCGCAGGTCGATGGGGTCGTAGGTCGGGGGTTACCTGTACATATATATATATATATATATATATATATATATATATATATACTGTATATGAACATTTGTCTGTGGCTGAAAAAGCCACAGACAAAGCAGAATGTTCAAAAAAGAAACAAGCTCATCCACTTTGGTTGTGTGTTCTTTTCCAGCTCTTCTTCTAATGTGTGTGTTAGTGGTTAATAAAGAGCTTAATGTATCACTAGCGCCACCAGCTGGTTAGAAGCGTTGATATTAATGATCCACCCACTGCAGGAGAACTTCACGCCCACTAAAGGGGTCCTAAGCATGCAGTGGATACAGAAATAAACCGGTCCCATAGGAACTGGCCCAAACTAGCCACAATGGGACCTTACAGGAACCAGACCTGTTGATAAGAGGCATAAGTGAAGGTAGGAACATATACCAACATGTAAACAGAGAGCTTTGCCTTACAGTTCAGCTCCCTCTTCACCACAATGGACCAGCACAGAGTCCACAATACTGCAGACGCTACACCAATCTGTCTGTCAACGTCACGCTCAGTTCTTCCCTCACTCATGAACAACCCCCCAAGATACCAGAACTCCTCCACTTGAGGCAGAACCTCACCCTCAACTTGAAAAGGGTAATCCACCCTTTTCCGTCTTAAATATGATACAGTAGTCCCTCGCTGCTTCGCGGTTCGTTTTTTGCGGATTCGCTATGTCGCGGTTTTTAAAAGTAAGATTGGACATTAGACAATTGGCTGATTGATGGCTGAGCCATGGGTTGTTTATTTAAAATAAATTATTTAAAATTATTTAGCACCTGTGTGCAGCCCACAAGTGCAGGGGGAAGCTCCCTCCTGCAGCTGATCAGCTGATTTCCTTATCTGCCACACACACACACATTTCTCCTGCTGCAACTTTAACCCTTTGCTGTCCAGATGCACCGATCGACTTTTGTCTTCCAACTTAAAATTCAAAGTATGTCATATCGTAAAAATCATCATAATCACAAAATATAAAAGTGTTCAAAGTTATTTTTAATTATTTTAGAACTTCTATGTTCAGTGGTTGAAGTTTAATTGATCAAAAAGTGCATTTCTGCTCCGTGATGCGGAAGGGTTAACACTTTGATGTCCTGCTGAACTTCTCTTCTCTACAATTTAAATTTAAATACTGTAACATTTTAGATAAACAATCCATGCTGTATGTACTGTTAATTAAAAATGTTACAGTATTTAAATTGTTTATTTAAGGAGGGAAACTGGGACTAACAGGTGACGAGTGAGTGTGATTACCGCCTGGCATGTGTCATGACAAAGTTTACTGAACTTGGACTTGGACTACTTGCGTTTTTTCGCCTATCGTGGGGGGGCAGGATGCGTAACCCCCATGATAAATGAGGGTCTACTGTATTCCAACATAATGCACAGACAGAAAGAGCTTCAATTAGCAACTATGACATGAACCTACAGTTACATCATCAATACTTTTACTTAAGTTTCTTACTGTCTCTTCAAGGCTGAGCTTTAATTTGTAGTAAATCCTGTTTGTTTAAAAGAGTTATGAAGTACTTGTCATACCTTGCTTTAAAAGTGTGATAAATTGCAGAAAATTTAAGAACAATTATGACAAATGAAACTGTTGAATAATGGCATGTTTTCATCATTTTATTTTAAATGATAGCATAATGACACACAATTAGCCTTTTAAACATCAAACATTTGTTATTATCTGTGCCCACATTGTCACTCAGGGAACATGTACTTCCATACAATTATTTTTCTTTCAGCATGTATTACTTTTTTTACAGGACAAAAGTTCACAAAAAGTGTTCAAAAGCATTTCTGCAGCAAGTAATCTCTGTGCCGACACAAAGCCGAGGGTCAGGTCTTCACCGCAGTCAAAAGATTTATTGCAATGACAGAACATATTGGATTCAGCAAAAAAAGTATTTTATTTTTATTTTTTTTACTTTCCTGTACTGCATTTCATTATAGCAGCCCATAAACTCAGAAAAGCATTTATTTAGATAAACCTGTCTCAGCCTCTTAACCCCCTTATATTCCAAGCCTGGCTGCGCACAGTTATAATGCAAATTGAAATAATTTAGCAAAGTGAAATATCTCTTTCATCCAGGCCATTAAGTGGGGGAGAAATTTGTGGAACAACATGAGATGCTTTAAAAAGCCTCAGGAAGCAGGATGTGTTCATTTCACTGCTTCAGTCAAAAAGAAAAGAAAAAAAAACAGACACCACTACATTTCACTTTCTCAGTCCGACGGGTTTTTGAGCTTGTCCATCCATTAAAAAACACAACGTGTTCTCCAGCTGCACATACATACTGACGTACACGATGAGGCTGCAGGGCTAACGGTTAAAGTGGCCGCTGCTGTTTTATTCACTGCAACTCTGTTTGAGCATTCTCTGTGTGCACACAGCCAGACCAGTCAGCTCAGGATACACGTCCTGTTTGTAAGGAGTCATTAAGCAGGTTTAAATATATAAAGCAGACTCATTGCAGGGTCTTTAAATATATCTCTGTGTGGGAACAAAATGAGAAAAGATAAAAATGTAGGGGGATTGGCTCATTGTGAGCTACGTTGTGATTAAAACCTCTAATAGACCTCTGGGTTGTACTCAGTGCTGCTATAGCCCTTAATGACCACGTAGTGATACTGAGAATTACATTCATACATCTACCTCAGTGTCCTTTATGTTGATTTTTATAGCTCCATTTTTACAATAATTCATGGTATTGATCAGACTGACATAGGGGAGGGGGGGAGTCAGCTGCAGATGAATACGACTGGATATTGATCAGCAGAAAATAATAACATTTCTGTAAATGTCAATGAGGGATCATTTAGAATCTCTGCATGCAGGAGATTGTTGTAGGAGTCTGCAGCTGTGCAGAAGGAGTTCAAACTGCACAAAAGAAAGAAAAAAAACACACAAAAGGCAAAACAAGAAAATGTAATGAATGGCTAGGTTTTGTTCTGATACTAGCATGTATTTTTTCTGTGTAAATAAAATATGTGTAAATAGCATTAACTTACTGTTGTCAAAGGTGAAGAGGCAATAATGTTTTGGCCCATGTTTTTGTGTGCATGTTAGCAAACTCTCTTACTGACCACTGGATACATTTTAATTAAATACTCATACTGGTTAAAGTAAACCCAAAAGCAGGAAGTAAACAGCTGTGGCTTATGCAAATAAGGAAACCTGTATAATTCAGTCAGCTTTACTGATATGGAGCTAAAATTTAGTGTGGAAGGATCTCCAACTTATCATCTAAGAGCTAACTAAGGCACTTAGCCTGCTAGCAAAATATTTTGTTTAAACCAATTTTAATATTTGCATTTATTGAGTGTCCGTCTACAGCGAATTATCTTTGAAGATGAACACAAATAAAGATGGATGGCCCAACCTACTGATCCTAGCAAACACAAAGATGGCTATACTGTACCTCAGTCCTGTTTACAAATATTTAGCTTAAATTTGGTGTGGAAGTAGCTGGGACTAATTCCCACATATTGTAAGTGCTAAACGGCATGTTTTCTTAAATTTGTAACAGTAAATTTCGGTGTCAACCTTGTTTTTCTGTTAGCAAAATAAATCACTGGAACCCAGTGCTGATTTTGAGCTGGATCCTGCCATAACAGGATCTAAGAATTCTCTTATTTTGACAGGGTGTGTTCTGGGAAATGAGTGCTTGGATCTGGTAACTCT